>CAJHZI010000331.1:0-20000 GCA_905160935.1 Enchytraeus crypticus
ATCATCATCATCATCATCTTCATCTTCATCTTCATCTTCATCATCATCATCATCATCATCTTCATCTTCATCTTCCTCTTCATCATCATCATCATCATCATCTTCATCATCATCATCTTCATCTTCATCATCATCTTCTTCATCTTCATCATCATCATCATCATCATCATCATCATCATCATCTTCATCATCATCATCTTCATCATCATCATCATCTTCATCTTCATCATCATCTTCTTCATCTTCAATCTCATCATCTCATCATCTGTCATCTTCATCTTCATCATCATCATCATCATCATCATCATCTTCATCTTCATCATCATCATCATCATCATCATCATCTTCATCTTCATCATCATCATCATCATCATCAGCTTCCCTTGAATCCCAGTTTAACTCGGGTCAGGATACTAATAGACTGTCTCAAATGCTCTCTGTCCTCACTACGTCATCAGTCACTCCCCTATTTGAGACTTCTCATTCGTTTAAATGTGTTATTATTTATTAATGACTACAATTAATGTATTACACTCAATAAATAAATGTTTATAATTATATAAACGAAAATCAATTATTTTCGTTAATTATTAGCTAAAGTGTATTCTTCTAGATTAGAACAATTGAATAAAGTAAAAAAGCGACAGTAAGCCTAATATAAGTGTGGTTAAATTGAAAGTGAGCGTTCTCAGATTTCATGTGCAGAAATACTGTTTAATACGTTTTTGATGCTGTCAAAATTTACGCAGTGATGGCATTTGCCATTGAGGGACTCTTTAATAAATAGCCAAAGTTCTCTTTTTTCTTTTTCTCTTTCTCTCTCTCTCTCCCTCTCTCTTTAGAAATTATTCTATATATTAATTAGAAGTTTACTCTTAAAACCTACTGGCACTCTAATCAAAAATTAATTATTATAATATCATGATTATAGTATTGAATTATTATATATAAACCTTATTATAAAACTTATTATATATAATAGCTTATAATATAAACCTAGTCAAATTTTCAACACTGCAGTTATTAGTAGTTGTAATTATTGCCCATTAGTATTTAATCATATGATGAAATGTTTTTATTATACCACATAAGGCGTTGCTATTTACAATTGAGTGGCCCTCCTATTTAACGGAATATACTCTAGCAATATTTACTTATGTCATTTGTTATGTCAACCAATCATCAACTCCTAATATACTGTCAAATATCTGTATTCAATTGCCTCTAGAGATCCCATTAACTGCCTACAAATATCTAATGATTTCCTCAAAGATCTACATGTATATTTATTGAAATATGTTATCGATTGTCTGTCTATACATTTAGATGTCTCTCTCTTTCTTTCGCTCTCTCTCTCTCTCTCTCTCTCTCTCTCTCTCTATCTATCTATCTATCTATCTACTTGCCCACTCTCTCTCTCTCTCTCTTCAGTGCACTGCCAAGTGGCAGGTTCAAGGTACATATTCACACTCAAAGTCTGTTTTCTCGCTCCACAAGAGCACCCCTTAGATCAACAAGTTAATCGCTACAATCAAGCGAGTGGATAAGGCATAGACTTTGACTTCAAAGTCTATGCCTTATCCACTCCTTCTGTAGCCCGGGAAAAGTATGGCTTCTGAGGTAGTTTCCCGTTGATTTCCTCAGTTAGATGAATTAATTACCTTTTAATCATGGGGGAAAATATTTCAGGGTGAGGTGAGTCCCCTCTTGCCATCCTCAGCTCCTGCCTTAGTCGCCTCTTACGTACACGCAGCAGATTGTTTGAGGTTGCACAATTCTGCAGTGGCCCAACCTCACCCGAGCACAACACGGGAACTTGCCCACATGTAAGAATATTTTGGAGGCCAAAAAGAAGAAGGAACAAAACTATAAACTAAAAAATTAAGCGCTTTTATAACACTATGTACATGTACGTATAAACACAATACTGTCAAAGACAGACAGATCTGATTTGGAATCCATGGCCTCTCAATCATCGAGCGAGTGCGTTATAGACTATACCATCTCATCGATTGGATAAATTTTAATATAACTGAAGACAAAGGAAAGCAGAATAACATGACAACAACAACATTAATTAGCGTGATACTGTTGTCCATGACAACGTTGAGCATTTAACATTAGAATTCTAATCAATCAGCCACAAAGATGTATAGAAGTAGTAGATTCGCTCAGTGCAGCCTATAGATTTAGCGTCAATCTCTAAATCAAAGACGATATCAGGGGCATCGTTCAGTGTTACCCCAATAGTAGTAGTAGTAGTAGTAGTAGTAGTAATAGTAGTAATAATAGTAGTAGTAGTAGTAGTAGTAATAGTAGTAATAATAGTAGTAGTAGTAGTAGTAGTTGTAGTAGTAGTATTAGTAGTAATAGTAGTAGTGGTAGTAGTAGTAGTAGTAGTAATAATAATAATAATAATAATAATAATAACAATAACCCCTGAGAGTTTCTATAGAGGTGTCATGGCCGGTGTCCGGTCTTCGAGACCGCTTAACAGGTTCCTAGCTGGTTATTATTAATCCTTTCCATGGTTTATTATATCTTTGCTATGGATAGAGCCAATCGGCAGCAAGCTCCGATACTTGATTAACCTTCCATGTGCCCAAGGGAATATCCGTAATCACTTGACCGACCTGAGCTTTGAACCCTGGCCACTTGTATCCGAGGCAATCACTCTAACCGTTGTAGTACGAGTAATAGTAATACTTACTGTAATAGTACGAGCTTAGGTCAGCTTACCCATAAATGTTGCTGAGCTGGCGGAAATGTAGAGGATTCGAAATGCTCATCATACAGTCGAGTTATATGCTCGTATAAGCATGTATTGTACATTGTAAGAATGCATTAAGCACGAAGCTTTACGTAAACATTATGCGTCTCCGACAATGTAACAACGAAATGCGACTGATAGGAAAGAAACTTAGGGCAGCAGCAATTGATAAAGCTAGCACACGATAAATTGAAGTAATTAGACATATTTGCATATCACGCTGTTAATAGTAACCTATACTATGTATCTTCAGCAATGGTTCCACGCGAGATGTATGTGGCGTTGCACACCCCAATAGGTGGAATTAATCAAACGTTTCTATCTAACTTTTTATTGCACGCCAAGACAGCTTAGATCTTTATAGCTTAATTCTTTCCTGCACCGAATGAATGGCCGATTGGACAATACGCTTGCTTGATAAGCAGGAGGCCATCGATTCCCAACCCTGACAGATCATCTCTGACAGCCACATTGCGGTTCGGAGACAGCCGTTAAACTAAACTTTAGAGCTTTTATTCGCAGTAGCTCATCTCAGCAGCTTACGCCACATTTAGCGATCAGTTCTCTAGCATTTCAGGAATCAGAAGCAACAACTGAGGGTCTCAATTATTAGTAGAAACCACACAGTTTCCTAGTTAGATATTCGTCAACGTTTTTTAGACGAGGACAAATGTTAGAGACATTCGCATGGTGGCGCTTATTTTTAAGTAGCTATAGCATAATTACATGAATTACTTTTTAATAATCGGCACACAAACGACCTAAAGTCTAGAGATGTGTTTATTCTGAAAGATTGATCAGGATGGGGGTAATTATAATCCGCCGTCATGAGTATAGCTAATAGCTAATGTTAACGTCAGTTTCCTCACTCAAAAGCGATGTCAGTGACGGGAGAGTCCAGGATTTGAACCATGCACATACTGATCAGCGGTTGAGTATCTTACCGACCGGAGAGCATTTCAGGAGTCTCCTGTATTTATTTAGCCATAATGTTAACATGGGGATTATAATATTTTCGAGGGAAGAAGAGTTCCACAAGAATATACGGCAAGTTTGAGACGATACAGCCTATTTGAAAGTTGGTTCTTAATATTATTTCTCTCTTCCTTTTATTTAGCCACAATGTTAACATGGGGATTATAATAGTTTCCAGGGAAGAAGAGTTCCACAAGAAAATTCGGCAAGTTTGAGATGGTACAGCCTATTTGAAACTTGTTCTTAATATTATTTCTCTCTCCCTTTTGCCTAAACTTTACAGCGCATAGTAATGAAAACATATCGTCATCATCTTCTCTTGAATCCGAGCTAAGTTAGGGTCGGGTGCAATGATAACATATCATCGGTACAAAATAAATAATTCGCTAATTACACCCTTACCATGACAGCCGGGTGATATAGTCAGATAATTCTTTCATTTAGCCACTATGCACAATGCATTATTAAAAGCTTAGACTGTCTATATATTACAATACATAAATATACGAACGCTTCAACTGTCTTTCCCACGACTTGGAGGCATTTCTCAATGTCTTTGAGAATCTCTGTATAAATAACTCACAAATAATTCTATTTACTGATTGCAATTCAAATTTAGAATAATAAAAATGACAATTTTATTGATATGTCAAGTAATTTATCTACATGCAGTAATTAATGACAAGCTATAATTTAACTGAAATTTTTAAAAAAATATGTTTTATTCTATTTTCGGTAGACTAAGTTCACAAAGTGCTAGTTTTAGTTATTGTTCTAGTTATTTCGTTTAAAATTCTAGTCGTTTTATTTTTCTAAATATTTGTTCTTGTAATTTGATTATACCTATTTATTGTTATTATAATTATTTATAATTATTACATTTATTTAGGCCTAGTTAATTCTAGTTGATTGCCATTTTATTACAAACATGCCGAGCCGCCAGGACTACGAAACACTGAACAGTAAACTACAGATCTACTGCAGGTGTTGTAGGAGGAGACTAAGCTGCAGATGGGAAAGGCAGAAGAAAATCAATAACGAATTACCATATTTTTACTTAAACTAAAGGTTACGTTATAAATGTACATGTTCAAGCTTCAACTGTTTATGTGTTTAAATGATAACATTGAAAGAAAATATTCCGAAAAAGTATAAAACTAATCAGATAAGTATTAGAAAATATGAATGCAATAACGCTCTGTGCGGTTATAAATTAAACTGTTAATTCGTCTCATCCCCTGGTATGATTACACAGATGAAATACCGTATTTAAAGAGTTTCCTTGTCTAGCTATAATAAATAGCGGTATATATAGCAAATGAAAAAGCTTGGATTTCCATATTTAAATATCATATTTATGCCTAATACTGACTATTGGAAAACCTATGGTAAACCATATAATTAGAATACTTTTCGTATAATAAGCAACAGTCACTAATGTAAACAAATTAAAAAAGCTAAGGTAAAGCTAACGTTAACGTCAATTTCCTCACTCGAAAGCGATGTCAGTGGCGGGCGAGCCCAGAATTTGAACCCCGCACATACTGACCCGCAGTCGAGTATCTTACCGGCATCGCCACTGGCTCCAGCTAGTAAAGATATTAATGAATGAAAACTAAGGCGAAATCCAAAGAAAATGAATTAGATTAATATTGTGCAAAAATAAAATAAATCCCACAGTTCATGAATGAAACCGTACTTTTGATACGATGATTTGTTCAATGGACCCAGCATTTAGCAGAACGAGAGAGAGAGAGAGAGAGAGAGAGAGAGAGAGTGAGAAAGGGACACACACAGAGATAAAGAGAGAGAGAGAGAAAGAGACAGAGAGAAAGAGATATACAAAGAGAGAGAGAGAGAGAGAGAGAGAAAGAGACAGAGAGAAAGAGATATACAGAGAGAGAGAGAGAGAGAGAGAGAGAGAGAGAGAGAGATAGCATAATCAAGAAAGAGAAATAACTATTACGACCTACAGTACATGAAGCACTCGGGTTCAGCAGAGTCTACAGGTGTCATCTGGCGAATAATCACTTCAAAAGTAAAACAATAAAACAACAAATGTTAAACTAGAATTGAAATGAATTCCATTGATATTTCTCTATAATACGGAATAAACGTGCTCAAATTACTCCGTGTAGACCCTTTCCTCAATTCTATCTTCGTATGTTAAACCATACTCCCTCTTAGGACAGGATAATTTGGAAGAGACATGATCAGCATGCTGTGAGGCATGTTAATGTAGGGGTAACGGCATAAAGTTTTAAATGACAGATCCTGAGGTGAATGGAACCCTCGTGGGTTCGATTACCAACCGCGCTGATCTGAGAGTAAAATCTCGGACATCCACTGGACTGGTTTTACGGAATATGTTTTAAATTGCCTAACGGTTTAAACATGTGGTATTAAAACATATTGTGATACTTACATTTTTTAATCGTTGTTGCAACAGCGGTTTTGTACTGCCGCACTATAGCTCATTTAATTCAGGCTTAACATCCGAAAAAGCTCTGTTACATCAACATCAGGGGCGCATGGTTTAACACTTTCTAGATGTGAAGCCACAGAGTAACAATTACTATATGTCTAATTGTTCTTCTAAACTAAATGTCTCATCTCGCTCTTTGGTTTTATCGCAAGAGGGCGCCATATTGTAAACGTTAGATTTGGAGGCATTTCAGACATGCTCAGAAGAAGAAATAGTGAAAATTGTCCAAAACTCAAGCAGGAATCTGTGTCTTGAGTCATTCTGTAAATTTTTACAACTGTAAGTGAACAGAAACCTCATAGAAAAAACACGTTAATTAAGATTTTCAGAGACACTTACAATCAGAAAATGGCATGAACTGAATTGTTTAAAGAGCTCAATACAATAATGACAAATTCAAGCAACATTAGGAATTTTATGTATTTTTCTCTACATGTATATATTCTTTTTCTATATAGCAGTGATCAGTAATCAGTCACCGCCTACCACAACCACACACAATTTTTTCTTAACTCATTTTAAGCCTTCCAATGGACTAACATCGGAATAATTCTACTTTTTAAAAATTACTCTGAATCAATCAATGAAGAATTCTTTGATGGAATTAAAACAGGAAAAAGCAGCTTAATAGGTAGAAACTGGAGGGTGCTTCAGATGACGGTATAGTCAACAAGTGTGGGATGATGCTCCAACGCTGAAGTGTCCTAGTTCACTGACTAACCAGACGTCTTGAAAAGATATTTATTCCATATCCATTGAGAATTAACTGTCACTGATAGAATAGAATAAGAGAGAAAAATGCATCGGTGTCAGAGGTATCTATGGTATACAATTACTCCATAGAAATTTTATCAAAAATTGAGCTATGTTGCTAATTATAACTTGTATTGGAAATTTATGAATATACATATAGGTCTAATATTATTGAATGTACATGAGAGAGAGAGAGAGTGAGAGAGGAAGAGAAAAGGAAGAGAAATAAAAGCTTGTGGACAAATTATTTGAACGGTTCAAGAGAATTAAGTCATATAGAGCTTCATCACTCTAGTATAAGTATTACATATAAAATGTAATGTGTATAACAAGTGTGTGCAATATAAGCATGCACCAGCGTATGCTGTGATTGTTGAGAGAGAGAGAGAGAGAGAGAGAGAGAGAGGGAGGGAGGGAGAAAGGGAGAGAGCGAGAGAGAGGGAGAGAGAGGGAGAGAGAGGGAAAGAAAGAGGAGAGGGAGAGGAAGAGAAAAGGAAGAGAAATAAAAGCTTGTGGACGAATGATTTAAACGATTGACGAGAATTAAGTTATATAGAGCTTCATCACTCGAGTCCACAGGAGTAGAGTTGACGAGATGATTTATAGTGTACAAACAATGAGCCCATGAGAAAGATGAAGATAAACATAGCGACCAATGACTTGTCTCACTCAATATTTGGTTTGGAAGCCTCAAAATTAATTCGTTTCTTTTCAAATAACTTCAAGTGGCCCTGGTGCTTGATGAATATAGAGTAGGCGCTGATGCAGCAATGATACAGCAATTTTGATACAGCATTATGATACAGCAATTCACAAAGGGCTTAGATACTCGCAGAATCTTCTAGAATATTGGCGCTAGTCCAATAGTTTAAGGATGAAATTTGCACTAAATGTTATCTTTCACTATCACTGACCTGTACCATGTCGAATTGAACCGAAACACAACATATAAACATAATCCGAACTGAACGAAATCAACCTTCAGATAGAACAACCAGAAAACTAAATTAATCTCACTATAAACTATGTGTATCATGAAAGCTCGGACTAGACTTCGTTTCGCTCGCGAGACTGTAACTAAAGTTCAATCACATTGTCTAGCCAATGGCGATGTCGGTAAGACATTCATTCGCGGATCAGTATGCGCGGGGTTCAAATACTGGGCTCGCCCGTCACTGACATCGCTTTCGAGTGAGGAAACTGACGTTAATGTTAGCTTTACCAGCTTTTTTTTACAAAGTTTCAACAAAAGATGGAAACTTTTAGTTAGCCTTATTTTTATCACTTTCATTTTTGAAAAGAACCGTCTGTAAAAGGCCGTCTTTAGGATAACACGCTACAAAAAATAATATTCTCCAATGGCAAATGATCGAGTGGACAGTTGGTTATTTTTTCCAACGTTTCCAACTGCTCCAGACCTTTTCTGTGGTCAAGACAAATAGTGTTCTTTCATTTAAACGCAAGTTAGATAAACTTGATTTTAATAAATATTTGATTTTTATGTAAGCTTAGCATATACATGTGTTTTACTATATATAATGTGACCACGGTAAAGGAGTAAATTCTATTCCATGATACTGTAATGACGCATAAATATTTTATTATTTTATTCTCTTACTAGGGCACATGTTAGAGTCTTCGTACCTTTGTGTCCTTTTCACTTCATGTGAATTGCTGTATTTTGCGAGACTTTTCTAGCTCTAATGTGTGAAATGATTGAATCATTTAAATTAAATAGTTTATAAAAAAATCTTTCTTTTTCAATGAAACCAGCAGATTTCGTCATAGTCAACTACAATAGATTTCGTCATAGTCAACTACAGCAGATTTCGTCATAGTCATAATCAACTGCAATAGATTTCGTCATAGTCAACTGCAGCAGATTTCGTCATAGTCATAATCATCTGTAACAGATTTCGTCATAGTCATAGTCAACTACAACAGATTTAGTCATAGTCTGACTCGTCCACACTCTGTGTTGTTGGTAGTAATTGGAATTCTTTCCAATGCTTGGCTCTACCATTTCTCTTAGCAAACCATTAAGCCACTAAGCTATCCCATACGCAGCCTTCTAGGCGTCTATTCAATAAATCTTTTAATTTAAATTAAGAACCTGAAATCAGGCTGACTTTTGTTCAGGTTCAACTGATCCAAGCCAAAATACAATTTTCAACTATTCACAATTTAACAGACTCTCCTTTCACTAGATTGACACTATATTATGCATTATCATAAAAAAATTCCTACATTAATGAGCAAAATGCAGAAAAAATGCCGACAATAAGGAGCAAAAAATACAGAAAACGCCTACATTAACAAGCAAATTGTTGATATCTTCTTGAAAGCTTTCAAATAAAACGTTGATAATTCATGAAGTGTATGTGGTGGTATTTCTAAAGTATCCTGCAAACAAATGTCAGCTGATTCAGCAGAAAATTATGGAGAAAATTAAGTTTAGAAACTTAAATTAATTTTTATGCTTAAAACGCCTGGGATATTCTGAAACCAGTCTCTAATATTTTATAATGAATGTCAGGCTACCATATATCTAGAATTTACACGGCTGAACTAATGGAATTTTCCTAGTTGAATTAGAGTTGAGAAACAGAACGGCTAAACAAATGCAGGGAAACGCAGAGGTATGGTAAAGATAAAAGCGTAATTGAAGTAAAAGCCTTTTTCTAAACTGTATTTAATGTTACGATACTAAACAAAAGGATAAAACAAAACCGAACCTTCCTGAATAAAAGTCGATTTGTATGTCGATATGACCATATTTACGAGTCCCCCGATTTTGCTGATAGAAGCAAAATATGATCAAATAAGCTGATATACTATTTTAGACGAATGGCTCTACAATATATTTACTGACAATTATTATTATTTACTTATTTATGGCAATGTAACTTTTAACTTAACAAAAACAGCATGACTTTAAACTTAATTGTTCCATAAGCTCTTAATACAGTAGTGTATTTATTATCTCTCTCTTTTTCGCTCTCTCTCTCTCACTAGTGTTCTATAAAGTGGCAAGTCCAAGGTACATGCTCATACTCATAGTCTGGTTCCAACAGTCCACAAAGAGCACTCCTTAGATCAACAAATTAATCCCATAAAAAATTCCCTTCAGTTACTTGACTACTTTTTTGTAAATGAGAGTTTTAATAAGTATCACATTTTCTGTTAAATTTACTCAATACACTTATATGTAAATATTGTTTCATTCATACGCGATTTTACTTCAAAGTTAACGGGCCCTCTGTCTCTCTGTCTCTCTCTCTCTCTCTACGTCTCTTTCTCTCACTCTCTGTCTCTCTCTGTCTCTCTCTCTCCCTTTCTCCCTTTCTCTCACTCTCTGTCTCCAATGTTATACCAAGTGTCAATATTTAATCTTAATGCATTACTATTATTGTTATTGATTTTAATTAATTATAATTAATTGATCGTAATATTAATTAGTAATAATCATATTAATACTATTAAAGGCAATTGTTAGTAGGAATCTGCATAAATGACCTGAAATTTGTCAATAACACAAAGAGAAAGGCACCTAAGTAAATAAAATTATTCGTCCTAGACCTTTTTGAACAATACTTAAACTTATAAAATTATTGAGTCCTTTTGGTTGAATTTCGGTGTTATCTACTCGTGTTTACCTCATATTATTTAGCATATAAAAGTTCTTAGGATACTAAAGCTGTTTCATATATTGAAATAATATAACCAATATATTTAAATTCTTGTAGTCATTGCAGAAATAATATAATTCGATGAAGGATACATCAAAGAAAAACGTGATTCAGTCTAAAGGCCCAGTTTCTCAATTTGATTAATCGAATGCTAGTTCGTTGGGCATCTAGCCTATTTCATCAGATTGTTGTCATTTCATATTTCTAGAAAGTTCAGCAGATTTGATAAATAATTCAAAAAATCAAAAATCGTCGAGTCACACAGACTTGCAAAACCAGCAAATGTGACACTTAATAATGATTAAGAATTGACAGAGAAATAAAAGTTGTCATTTCATATCAACACTAATTCACATTACTGTAACCTTAGGCTCTCTTCTCTTCTGTAACCATGGGTTCTCTTCTCTCTCTCTCTCTATTTCTCTAGCTCTCTCTCTCTCTCTCTCTCTCTTTCTCTCTCTCTCTCTCTCTTAAGCTCTCTGAGTAGGGAAAAACTTCCTTCTATTCTCTCTCTCTCTCTCTCTCTCTCTCTCTCTCTCTCTCTCTCTCTCTCTCTCTCTCTTAGTGCACTGCCCACTGGCAGGTCGATGGTATATAACGCCTCCACTCTTCTCTGTCTTCCTTTTTCTTCTTCATGTCCACATATGAGTGAACCTTTAAATTAAATCATTAAACCGGAATACCATTATCAAACTTTTAGTAACTTATAAATACATATATACAGTATAATTAGTCATAGTTCTGTAAGTGTAATATCACAGTAAGCAACATATCTACAGACGTCAGTTTAATCACTTGTGATATTGAAATCCTGGCATGTCGACCCTATACAGCATTATATACTGCATGACAATATATACTCGTGAACTCTCCCTATCTCTCTCTCTCTCTCTCTCTCTCTCTCTCTCTTGTGTTCTCTCAAGAAGTGGAAGGGCCATGGTACATATTCCTACTCAGACTGCCGTGGCGCTTCCTAAAGAGCGTTCCGTCGATCTAGAAGTGAATCATTTCTCAAAAGTTTCCTCACTCGAAAGCGATGTCAGTGACGGCGAGCCCAGGATTTGAACCCCGCATATAGTGATCCGCGGTGAATATCTTACCGACATCGCCACTGTCTCCAGCCATTGTTATTGGTAACACCTTTCACCATAAAAAATAAATAACCCTTAACAAAACACCATACACCTTTCACAGACAAACCAACTCTGTTGATATGAAACCCCCATGAGCATCATTATACAGACAGGAGTACATGAAGCCTCCTTCTGATGAAAATCATGACGTTAAACTGTCACTGATGTGTACTTCATGCAGCATTTGACTTATAATGTTTTGTTCAAGTGGCATATCACGCTTCAGTGTAACAAGAGACTCGAGTTCAAATCTTGGGTAGACCCATAAGTAACAAGGCTTCTTAAAATCTACTCTAAAAGAACTGAGATCAACATTTAAATTTCTATTTCGCTAGTTACTTAATTCCTTTGACTGAATTACATTCTTTTAACTCGAACCGTTTATTGGATCTCGCATTCTGCTTATCTGTTTATTAGTATTATCATTATTAACAACGAAAACTTATATAGCAGTGTCATGGCCGAACTCGGTCTTCGAGACTACTTTACAGGAAGAGTTCAATTGTAATCATGAGCTAAATAACAGTTACATTTAAATTAATATCTAAACTAGTAATAATTTCTACATATGAGCGGAACTTTACGCTATTCAGCAACACTCATTCCTGACCTTATATACAAAATACTAATAAATCCTGTGTGCCCGAAGCAATTGTTCTGGCTGAGTGCGTAAAGATATACATAGGAGGTGTTGACTTCAAGTATGGCTAGAAGAAGCGAAAGTCTGTTCTCGTTGACTTTCTCGTTGACACGGGCTTCAAGCCCACCTCCTTCGTCGGCTATATTCACCTAGGCAACAACGACGGGATGAACCTCTCGGCACTGAAACAGTGCCGCTCTAAAGAGATAATGAAGTCGATTATGGTTTATGACATGATAGCCTTTAATAGAATCCTTTACAAAGAGAACGACAAGCCGGATCACTGCATATTCATAAAATATGTGACCTCTGTGGTAGAGAGCAAGAGAGCTTTGGACGATTACACAGGTCAAAGCGTATGCAGAGAGAGCTAGTATTGCCACCTTCACCACCTCTACCACTACCTCCTGGCTTCTCCCCCTCTCTGATGCGTCACACGGGAGGGAGAGATCACAGCTTCACCGTGTCTAACAGCGCTGCTGATCCGCTCAACTCATTTGACTCATACGATCCCATGAATCATCTCTACAATCGTCTCGAGGAACCCTCTACCCAACAACATTTTCTCTCTAGCGTCCCTCAAAATTCCCCTCTGCATCTTCTAGCTCAATTCATATCGGGAACTCAATCCCCACACGCTGCTGCTTTAAGGCGGGATATCGTAACCGGCGCCGCCGTGGCTTGCCCTTCAATAGCCTCTCTCGCCCATCACCAATCCAGAATAATAATTAAAATAATTCAATTCAATTAAATTTATTTTTTTACTTGCTATTTAATAATAATAATAATAATAAGTTTAATTAGTTATTCAATTAATTAGTTATTTTAGTTGCTTTATAATAATAATGATAAAATCATAATAAAATAATAATAATAAATATTATTATAATAATAATAAATGTTATAAGGCAGTATAAAAAAAACCTTTAAACTCTAATAAATAGAAATACTGTAGTAACTACATGAAATACTAATAATAAACATACATACGTCACGTGTATAGTACTTTCATGTAGAAAAACTACGCGACCACAAAAATGTTTTCACACCAAGACGGAAAGCAAAATAGTTAGACTCATGTCTTAGACAATTATGTGTCAAACTATTCCAAACGCAAGACGCGGCAGAAGGCCAGGCTCGGTCACCTAGCGAGGCATTTGTTCTCGGCCGAATGAGTAGACCAGAACCATCTGACCGAAGACCGTGACGCTGACGACCTTGAGAAGCATATTGAAGGTGAGTTTGGATTTGGTTTCACGATGCTCAATGCTCTAATTATTTGGGTTGTGATTTTTCCATTTTAGAACTATAATATCTGATTTTACGAGTGTTTACCTGATTTTATGGGTGTGCTGTGTGTCTTGTGTGCTTTGTGTGGGCTTTTCTGCCTGATTTCTAATTATAAATAATAAGTAAATAATGCTGTCGTGGACAACAGCAGCACTCTAATGACTGTATTTTTTGTTATTCTTGTGATCAGAACTTTATGTAATATAGGAATCTATTTAGCAATAGGCTAATTTTGTATAGTCAAATAGTCAAACTGTCGTCTATGACAACATTAAGCACTATTGAAACAATTCCAGTACGGTGAGAAGATATACGAAGCAAAATTGCGCAAATTCCAAAATCCAGAAATCCAGTCCAACGATGAGTGAATAAAGAGAATAAAGCAACTTAAAGAAAAGAAACACAGATAAAGAAAAACCGCCATAAGGGTATAGCACTACGCAATGTCACTTAAGGTTTGTGACAAGAAAACTCCGCGTAATATGAAGAAAAGTCAAGAGACAAACAAGCGACGTGTCCTAGAATCCGGCTATGTCATTTATCGGCTCCTGAATAGGGACTTTACAAGTCAAATATTGAACAATCTGGATTGAAATAAACAGCGAGACACTTGACTCTGCGACAAGGTTTGACATCAGAAAATAAAATATTTCCTAAACTTATTTTGTTCTATATTGAACGTTTTATATTAATAGTCAGTACTTGAATTTGGGAACCTGTCCAAAGTATTCACACATGAAATTAAACTTGAAGATATTATTTAAGAATTATTATGAATACGTCAATTGATTTAAATGAGTCTACTACTTAATGTAACAATCTAGTACAGTATTGTAGCATCGGTACAACAACAAAGCCAGTACCTATAGTACTGCTGTCGTCAATGACAACATCGAGCAATCAGAGAATAAAGTCAACCGACAAGCAAATATAAAAAGGTCAAAAAGCAGTGAAAGTTCAATAATTCGATAAACCTTCCTACAGTTAAATTCATTTAAACATATTCACAAAGGTATTCTACATTTATCCGAATACCTTAAAATGTTCTTCCTTTAGCCTTGAGTAGCCAATATATAAAAAAACAATAATTAAACAAATTGCCGAACAGAATATAACATTTTCATTAATTTCTCGAACGGCATTGATCAATTAACGAAATATTCTTTGCTACGTCATCACATAAACAATCAACACCCTACATGACATGTCTTTAGCAATAATAAAATCAAATAGCTAACATAAGACCGAGATGGAGGAAGAATAAACCTCCACAGCTCATCTCAAACAGAAAAGAGATAGCAGAAGGATGGAAAGATGATTTACTAAATTGGTTTTCAAGGTAGGTTGTGGTGTGTTTAACGTCCAGGTTCAGAAGCACTAGGCTTCTCTTCAAGACGACTAGACACACTCGAGCTACCGTCACAAAGATTAAGGTAACAGTAAGTAACGAAGGTTACTTATGTCACTTATAATCTGATAATGTTATTATTATCTGATAAATCTATTGTTTTTCAAGTCTAACTTTTTGAGAATTATAGGACGTTGTAGAAATGCTAAAATGATGCTAACTTAACCATAAATTAGACTTAAATTCTCGCTTACCGTTAGAGCATAGAAAGGGCTGTCTGTCATCAAACAAACATTCGCCAGTTTCGTTGTTCTAGTCTCCGCAGTAGACTTCATTTCATCCTTAGTCTCTCCGGTACAACCATTGTGCTCTCCATCCACAGGTCTTTCTCTTTGACAACATTGGCATCCAATATCACACTCACCCACCTGCTTGACGCTATCACCTGACTTATCACTAACCAACTGATAACGGTGCTTAGATCTCGGTGATCCACTGAACGCAGGAATCCTGTCCATCAGGGATGTTTTACCCGTGCGACTTCCCGGCTGGACTTCCGGAAGTGAGTCCTGATGGACTCTACTAAGATCCGTAAGTTTAGAGTCCCGGCGATGCTGACTTCCTGTTGAGGATTTTGTAGGGGTTCCAGTGGATCCGGTAGAACTGTCTCGTAGACTACCTACTAGAGAAGAGAGTCTCTGGAACATGACTGACGAAGATTTAGAAGAAATCAGATGTAAAGCGTCTCTGTATGGAAAAATTTAATTTAGAGCTATGCTGGATAGCGCAAATGTTAGATTTGATGATTTAGATTATTTCATTCCGCACGGTTACTAACAATCTCTATACTGTTCGATGTTGTTATTGACAGTTTTAGTTCATATAGTACTCGACGTTGTCATGAACACTTATATGAGGCTATATTATATGATACTGTTTTGCTAGCTCAGTTCTCAATCAGGGTTATCGTCGTGCTCGATGGTTAAATGGACGACGGTATCGCTCTAATATATTTCTATCACTGCTCACTATATCTGTTTGAATAGGAACTTTTTCGGATTGATGTAGCTATATCGTTCCATCAAGCTGCCCTGCAGGTTCTTAGCCTTTCTACTTTTGACGTATTATCATAAGGAGGCATATATCCTGGCATATAAACTCCATTAAGCGCAAAACATTTAATTATTTCAACTGAAACGAATAGGAAATAAAAATGCATAAATTGTTGCACCGAACCCAAACAAGTGGTAGAGTAATGATGAAGCTGAGAGTGCTCAAGGGTCAATTTATTCTAGCGGCTGTTTCTGCCAGCTTCTGTTTAAAACGGGCGTTAAATATACAACCAGTATATAAAAGTTTTTTGAAGTTTTGTATTAAATAATCAATTATAAACGAAAGTCAAATATACCGCCTATAAAGAGAAGTTTAGTTTAGTTTTTATTAATAACTCAATTAATCAACAAAAATTATAATCAATTAGCTAATTAATGAAATTAATGAATTAAAGAAATCGCTTTTAATTTGTGCAAGAACTAAAGTGAATTTATCTTTAACAGTTAGACATCGATTAATGTCATTAAAGTAGAGTGTGGAATATCTTTTTCTAACCTATCTCACTGATTCATTCCAATATAAAATGAATATCCGCAAAATTTTCATAAAAATGTAACAGTTTTGCTGACGCCAGCACATATTACAGCTTCTCTACTTTGGTCTGGTCTAAAATATCTGATAAATGAAAAATGAATTAACTCTGATTTATATAGCGAGCCATTACCCAATTAGCAGTCGGCCATAGCGTCGAGTAATTAAGCGGAATTCAATGCTTTTATGTGCTTAGATGTTCATAGCGACATGAGTGCTGAGACAATGCGTGTAGAGGAAGCTGTTAGCATAACTACATGTAGCTCTACCGCTCATCCTCTGTATCCTCTCTTAGTCCACTGCATACTGGCAGGTCCATTACATATAACGCCCACAAATTTCTCTGTTTTCCGTTTTCCTCTTCATGTCCACATTTGGGTGGATCTTTATATCATCGGTTTCTCTTAGTGCACTGCCTGCTGGCAGGTCCATGGTATATAACGCCTCCACTCTTCTCTGACTTCCGCTTTCCTCTTCATATCCTCATATGAGTGCGTCTTTAAATCATCCAACATACCTAATCTCAGCTTGCCTCTGCCTCTATTTCCTTCATTCTACCTTCTATGACCTCTTTTAATAGACTTCCCCCCTTAGAATGTGTCCTATCCATCTCTTCTTCCTATTTCTTAATACATTTATCAACTGTTTATCTGTGCCAACTTTCTCCAGGGCTTCCTCATTTGTAAGCTTTTGAGTCCAGCTAACCCTCTCCATTCTTCTCCAAATCCACATTTCCAATGCCTCCAGTTTCCTAATATCTTCCTTCCTTCAGGTCCATGTTTCACATCCATACAATAGCGTGATCCAAACCAAGGTTTTCACTAGCTTTATATTTGTGTCTGTCTTTAAATCATCTAACTTTCATAATCTCGGTTTTCCTCTGTTTCGTACTGACATGAGATAGGATAATGTGCGGATGATGATGTTTATATAACTAGCTGTAATTCTCATCCTCTTTAGAGACTACAATTGGCGAATACTGCTGTTTCTATGGTCTTCTGATTTTTTTATTCTAAGATTAAAAGCCCATAAATCCACTAACGTCTTGAATTCTATGTAATAAAGACGATTATGATTCTACTTGTATATACGACAACTTTTTTCTCCTTATAGATGAAGGTAGCCTAATTCTAATCTGATAAATAACACCTGACATTTCTGCCATATCTAACTATGTTTCTAACGATAATTTCTTAAAGTCATATCTGGCATGAAGTCATTAATAACATAGGCCTATCTGATATAATTATGTGGTTTCAGAATGAATTTTAACTAAAATTAATATCTAATCATATTAAAGTTAATGTTAATAGTTCCATTCTGATATAAAACTCAGAAATTTTGCTGGATCTAAGGATATTTGTAACGGTAGTTTCTTAAAGTAATATCTGGCGTAAAGCACTAAAAATCATATCTGAAATATGTTATGTGGATACAGACTTACAGATTTAACTAAGCGTAGAGTGCGTAGTGCTAAAAACTAACTCACTTCATTATAGCCTAATAGTAATGAATCCATCCCTCTCATGGTTTGTTTACATTATTACCAAACAAAATTCATGAATTATATATCACGCTAAAACTGCAATATCATTGTTAAACTAGAGTTCATTGTTAGGCCGCAGACTAGGCTCGACTTACTGACTATTCGATAGGGGTCACTGTAGCCTGAATGAGCCCTTGGGCAGCAAGCAAGAAGCTCGCTAGCTGCCGGAGCCCCATTGTGCCGCGAGAGGTAGGGCCTAAATAAAACTAGAGTCTAGGGACATTACAAAATATAGTTAAATAGTTATCAGTAAAATGCTTAATTGTAATAAATGTAGTTGCGTTTCATGCAAAACAAAGTACATTATTTTCATATTATCAATTATATAAATTTATATTATATTTCGTATTATCCAAAATCATGTATTTCACGTAATAGAAAAATTAATTGAGAGTTTACTTCTGGTTTAAATATTAAATAATGTTAAAATAATCAGTTAGTCATTGTCCAGGTAATATCGAATGCTGATAATCTCGTATATTGACAAACTCATTTAACAAATCTGCTTCATACCGGACTTGAATGTTGACACTGAGTGAGAAGAATTTTAAGCAGTTTAATTCTTTGATTAAAAAGAAGTGAACAGGCATTGAAGTGAATAATCAACTATGTTGATATCTATCACTTTTATATCTATATCTATCACATGATTTTACTCTCAGATCAGCGCGGGTAAAATCCCGGACATTCACTGGACTGGTTATACGGAAAATGGTCTAAATTGCCTAGCGGATTAAACTCGTAGTATTCATTAATTTACGATAAATTAACCCATTTCTGTTCAATTGAGTTCATTTTGCTGTATGATTTCAATATTCTGTATTTGGATATTTGGACATTGATTCAGTCAATTATCCAAATACAGAATATCGAAATCATAAAATGAACTCAATTGAACAGAAATGGGTTCATTTATCGCAAATTAATGAATACTACGAGTTCTGTTAGTAGAGATGAACTTTCGTGAAATACGAATTTAATGCTGTAGGAAAAATGGAAGTGGATTGGTCTTGACGCCCTTCTTTAAGAGTGCCTGTTTTAAGGCAATATTTAAAGTTAAGCTTAACGTCTGTTTCCGTATCGCACAAGATAGTGTTAGAGACGGTCCGACTGGGATTCGAACCGATGTCTGCTGCCTCTCACGCAAGCATGCTATCGATTCTGTAAACCAACCTAAACATTATAGGACTTAAAATTCTATTATAGCTACGTATTTCTCTCTTCTTCTCTTAGTGCACTGCCTACTGGCAGGTCCATGGTACATTACGCCTCCACTCTTTTCTGTCTTCCACCTTCCTCTTCATTTCCACATATGAGTGGGTCTTTAAATCATCTAACATACCTAATCTCGGCCTTCCTCTGCTCTTTTTCCTTCCATTCTACTTTCTATGGCATATTATAATTAGCTAGATATTATACTTCTTATAATTAGCCATAATGTAATATTTTAAATCTTTTTATTATGCAGAATCATGCATTCTGATCAATTCTATTTCTAATTTCTATTGCGACAGTATTCTAAGTCATAATACTTTATAAGTCAAGCTGCCAGAGCGATCTACTCAGTCGGTTAATACAAGAATTAAAAACAATACATGCGATCATATTTTCTCTGAAAAGAGAGTTTTTGCAGTTGAAAATTGATCTACAACGAAGACAATACAGTCTAGACTCTTTGCAATACAAAGATCAATCTAAACGTGTGCCTATATAGGGCCTACCGTATA
>CAJHZI010000331.1:25000-135860 GCA_905160935.1 Enchytraeus crypticus
GATCCATGAACTACAATAAAGTACTCAAGAGAATAACGGAATGAAAACGCAAGTATTGAGTAGAGCGAAAGAAATTTCTAACAAGATATTGGAATATCATCATAATAATAATCAATAATTAATAATAATCAATGTATGTAAGCTAAAAACCAACACCAATTGAAATGGACTCGGTGTTT
The DNA here is from genome assembly GCA_905160935.1 of Enchytraeus crypticus. NCBI lineage: Eukaryota > Metazoa > Annelida > Clitellata > Enchytraeida > Enchytraeidae > Enchytraeus > Enchytraeus crypticus. Next base: position 25,180 of record CAJHZI010000331.1, read on the forward strand.
CTATAAAATTAATAATAATCGTTAATAATAGTAATTAATAATTGTGTAATATTGTTTATGTATCGCATCTGTGTTTTGTAGTCTGCCCTGCTTCGTTTGTATACAATTATTATATTTATTTAGCTGTCTAATTGACGAATAAAAATCTTCATACATAAATCAATAAAACAAAATGCATAACATTGTAATCGATTTCTAAAAATACCTGAGCGAATGAACAGCATAAATAGAAAATACACAATTAGAAATTATAGATGCTCTGATAGCTTGTATTACAACAGTCATATTTCGATTAGATGTAGCAGATATCGAAATGATATGTATATATATATATATATATATATATATACACTGTATATATACATATATATATATATATATATGTATATATATATATATATATATATATATATATGAAAAATAACATACATGTACATATGTACATGTATGTTATTTTTCTTATGACATACATGTACATGTAGGCCTACTGTATGTTACATAAAATTAAACAGCACATGCACTAACAAAATAATGACTGCATCGCGGCCTTATGGAGACACCAGGAATCGTTAATGAAGTCTGTGTAAACAACATCGCTTACTACATGTGTAGCAATAAATTAAAGGAAATAGTTCCCATAAATATCTACAAGTACAACACGTACAATTGATAAAAAAGAAAGCTTTTGAAACACCCGGGCCCCTGTATTCATTACGACTAAATAGACTGCATATTATTGTGTATCATTGCGTATATCAGTGTACTTTGGAAAGGTGCATTACTTTTAAAGTTTGATGTTTTCGTATAGCTACACACATGACATACCGCAGGAACTACATAGGTTCCTTTTAAATTGCTGTAGCTGTTGCTTTTTTGTAGTTTTAGTTATTTTCTCCATTCCTCCCAAGGCTTATTAATAATCGTTGCCTTTTGTTGTCACAGTATTTGCAGCTGGCCCGCATTTAAGAAGAACCTTCAAACATCCTCGGAATTTTTTCATTCCAAGCTGTCAGCAATTAGCCTACCAAGGTGGTTACCCACAAAGTACTAACCGGGCGCGATGTAGCTTAACTTCATTCAATTGACGCGTAGATTAACCGAGTGAGCCAAATCCCGCCCCTTAATTGCTTTGTCAATATGTGATTATGATTTAAATGCTTAGTAAAATGCCAGCTTTTAGTATTAATTCAATACGTGCAAATAAATAAATATTAATATTAAATCAACAATTAAAAAATACATGAAATAATAATTTAAGAAAATACAATGTTTAAAAATTAGATATAAAATACTACGTTTAAAATGATAGACAACTTGAAAAATATCAGCTAAAACTATGAAATTTTAAGTCGGAAGAGCAAATTGTATTCAGATGTGCCATTATTTTTGACGCAGTCTGTACACTGTCCAAATGAATATGCCTATATTAAATATACATACTCCTTTTCATACATGTTATCAGCTTCTAAAGTCATAAAGCTATTGTTAGATCTGTTTCACACCACAACGATGATGTCAGAGACAGATCGGATGAAATTCAAACATGTAACGTCCTTCTTATAAGAAAAGCTTGTTACTACCTCGATTATCTCACCGACACTTGATATATCCAGCTACGAACAAGCAAGAGTTACATAGAAAGTCTATATTCTAGTTTTACTCTAAACATTACAAATGACACACAATTTAACAGTATACTGAAATTAATTTTTATTAGAAAAATAATAACATGTAAAGCAGATAAATTTGTAGAACATCCACAAAATTAATGCACAAAATACCCCAAATACATGTACAACACTAATAGACGCTCATAACCAATGAAACACGTAATTTTGTTATGAAAATAGAGGCGAAATTTGAACAATAACTACAGTGTACAACACTACATAAAACAACCATAGTAAAACAATTATACTGATATCAAAACGTTGTCACACTTGTAAGATAGGCTGAATAAAAAACGAACAATGACTTAGTACAAAATCAATGTGCACATGAAAACAAGTATCACATCTAAATGACAACTACAATCAATTTAACATGAAAGTACATGAAAGCATTACAATATTGCGAAACTGCCTGCACATATACAACTTATTAAACTGAATCAACATGCACTTTTAATATTGAATTATTTATCTTCTTTTCGTCATCTTCATCTTCTTTTAGCGTTGACTGACTCATTCAACCATCGTTTAGATGTCACTTGACTATTATCAGTGGCACGAATTTTTGTTAAAACGAGTATGGATGAGATTCATAAATTAGCTCTGAAATTCAGCCGACTGGTAGGTTCTATTCTGCCGACAACATTCATGCTTGTGAAGTGAAATATTTCGGAGGAGCAATTCCTGAGTTATGCACGTTGAATCTATGCTCACGATCACGAACCCATGCCCACTGAACCTATGCTAACTGAACTTATGCTCACTGAACCTATGCTCACTGAACTTATGCTCACTGAACCTATGCTCACTGAACCTATGCTCACTGAACTTATGCTAACTGAACTTATGCTCACTGAACCTATGCCCACTGAACCTTTGCTCACTGAACACTGAACTTATGCTCACTGAACCTATGCTCATTGAACCTATGCTCACTGAACCTATGCTCACAGAAAATATGCTCAGTGAATCTATGCTGTTACTGAAGCATTAAAACAAGTTAATCGAAAGAATATTATTGCCAAGAAGTTTAAACAACTAAAATAAATAGCAATATTAAAGCCCAACAAGCTCAACAATTACTCAAAAAACAAGCATAACAATTCACCAGGCAACATTATTAACAGCACTGTTTATAATAGGTATCTTATTGGCATGCTTATATAGTAATACTGTTATATCACTTTCCTAGTTTAACCCTTAAAAAACTAATATTCGTTAAATCCTCTAAGATAACCCTATTCTCTTGAAATCTGCAACAATCGTATTCTTTTTAAGCCCTTTGATTTTAAGCCAGTTGATTTTAAGCACTTGACATAGCATAAGAGTGTAATTACAGCATTCTCGTTGCAATCTATCTAATATTCGTGGTATCAGATTCTCTATCCTCTATGAGAATTACAATTTTGTTTATTCTCTTGCTATATGGAATGAATAACAATGTTTTGACACGTTCAGGGAAATCTGATGTACACAATGAAATTCGAATAGCAGGAGCTTTACCTAATTTTATATAGATACATACAGGTCAAACACAGTTAATTGACTTGATCTTAATTGACTTTGATTGAATCGATCCATCGAATATTGATTGAAACGATTGGCATGAATGCGTATTTATTTCTGCAGCTTAAAAACAATGCAAAAATAAACAGCAACAAAATACTATCAGCTTCTTGAGATCACGAGTTAGAGCATTTCTTCACTATCCACACATTTTAAGTTTGCATGTAAGTACATAATAGGCCAAGTAATAAATTTGAGATCTGTATAATACAAGCTTTACAGCTTCAGTCAATTAAACCTAGATAAGTGATTAAGTTGAAGATTACTAATCTTGAACATGCTTCAACTCAATTACCCGATCTCATAGAATGTCATCTGTTGTATACAAAAATATAAATAGATTTCATTTCAACTATACCTTATATAATCCAATAAAATATTGTATGAATTGCGGAAAGATGTTAAAAATTGACAACTTACTTTAAAGAATTCATGAATAAAGTTAGTATGCTAGTAAGTTGTACTGCTAGCAAGTTGAAACTTTTCGAATGCTCTAATCCTTTTCAATGTGGACACCTTACCCATGTGAAGAAATCATCATAGACGACATCATCATACGTAATTGGTGATATAATCATACAGAGGTGATTACGATGGTTAGATAAGGAGAGCGAGAAAGAGAGTGGAGAAGTCCACGTGACGCATTGTTGAGATGGTCTGCAGTGAATGAACAGGGTGGGAATATGTGGATAATGTGGGAAACCTGAAATAAAATATATACAATGAATATAAAAAATATACAATGAATATGAAAATATGCATATAATAAATAAATAAATATATAAATATAAAATTCGTAAAGTGAAAAAATGTCTGCACGTGTTTACATGTTTACGTGTATAATAAATAAAAATTTATTATACATTAAATATAACACTAATTTACTTTCAAAATCGTTTCAACTTCTTGTAACACCACCGGTCCAGTTCAAAGACTCATATAGAGTAAACCGTATACAAGTTATTTTACAGCAACTGATCAATCGAATCACGTAAGCATAAGGCTTGGCAGCTACATCCCTACACATATGCCTTTTTAATATAATGGCGGGTTTCCCATTTCGCCATGAATAACATTTATTTCTATTAGGTTAACCAAACATAATTTAAATTTAAGTTTCATAGGCTTGCCTTCAGGTAATTAACTTTAAATATATTTAGAAATTCAAATATATTTTCAATGCATGTCTTCACAGTTCCCATAATATGTCCGGGTTATTCGAAGATTAATCGTGCTATTCGAGGGATATTCGTGCAGTCACCAACCGGTGACTGCACGTGTCGTGGAAGGCGACTAAGGCAATAAGATCTAAACAAACGTCAGAAAAGGCAATGAGTTGGTAGGAGACAGACAGGATGGGAGAAGGTCTATTCGTATCTCGACCTTAATTAAAACTAGATTCAAGGGAAGATTATGAAGATGTTGATGCTGATGACTATGAAGATGATGCATGTCTGCACTGTGAAGTTTCTAGTGTGTGTCGAATTGTATACAAAAATGGAACGGCAATTGTTGCCAGGTATGTCAATCAAAGAGGAAATCAAATAGCAAATCAATATTTGCTATTGATTTCGTGGATAAATAAAACTGTTGCTAGTTATTTATAGTAGCTAAATTTAAGCAATTGACGACTGATTCAAAATATTTTGAAATAAATAAGTCAAGGAGCACGATTCATTCCTATCAGTTAAGAGATTTGATCACGTAGTCAGATTAATAAGTGACAAGGATACAGATATTAATTGGTTGAGATCAGCCGTAGTTCCAGGTTCTATACTATGTACGCTACTCGGTTCTCAGACAATTTCAATTTCATTATAAGTCAGAAAACATTGTCTATATATACAGTATATATATATATATATATATATATATATATATATATATATATATAGACATGTATATATATAGACATACATACATACATACATACATACATACATACATACATACATGTATCGGATTAACTTTAATACGTAATGTATAAACACTGCATGCATATAAATACATGTATAAGATTAACTATTATAATTAATAAAACATTCAAAATGAAATCGGAAATGAAGAATAACAATTACAATTTTACATCTTATGCTTTAAATATGAAACCCGAATATCAAAACTAGTATTGGCCTATAGTTATTAAATATTGTAAAACCTTCTAGGCCTAATAAAACAATGAAAAGAAAGACAAAATCTAGAAATTTTAGCCATAATAGTAATTAGGCACGGACCTATTAGAAAGCTACGGATCTAAAGAAATTTACTCACCTCTTTGTTGATAAGGTTATACACATTAATAATTCCTGCAGCTAGCTTCTCCGTTAGATAATTATTAAAGAATCCGAGATGAACGTTACTACTTTGAGTCATCATTTCAGCTGCGCTTTCTTCACATGGCACAGCAACCATTAAACAAAACTCGTCTGTGTTCTACAAACAACAATATTTATCCGTTTTGGTCAAATAAAATCAATTGTTATCACGATTCCATTTCGAGATTTAGGAAAAATTTCAAAGAAATAATTACTAACATACTTTATAAGTAAAGAGAAAATGAGAAAGAAATAGTTAAGAGTGTACAAGTTTAAATAAAACAATGGAAATTGCTGTAAGGGAAAATAGAGAAAAGTTTAAGTTAAGAATTTTTAATTTAACACAAAATATTAGCGGCCATTATTATTCGAATAGTAAAGTCATTGTCAAGGGGCATTAGAACCATAGTACATTGGAGTCAGAATCATGTTTATTTTACTCAAGCGAACGTGCAATAATATGTCAGTTTTTATCATTCTAGCCACGGTTCTTTACTATTCCAGCGCTGAATAAGCAAGTACAGTTTTGCGCAATTCTCCGAATTAAGAAAATGTTGATAGTGAATATCGCTTGCTACCACTTCGCAGGATGTAACGACAACATGTCACATGTCGACAGGATGTAACGACAAAGAGCAACATGAGGACAGGATGTAGCATGTCAGAATTTCACGAATATGGGCGGTTTTTATCAAACGTTTGGTACAGTACCATCTAGTATCAGACGTCTGGTAGTATCATCTGGTAGTATCGATAATCTGCGGTACAATCACTCATTAGTTATAAAGAGTATAACAATTATTGTGCTGTAAAGTAACCGTCATTCTGCTGGAGATTTGTTCGAGATGAGCAGGTTCAAGTCTCATCCTTTGAGATAGATGTAACTCTGTTGATTTACTCAGCGCTATGTCAGCTAATCGTCTACTGCCAGAAATCAAATGTATCTGCGCTGAAGCGATGCCGTTCTTGAGTGAAAGGAAGCCTTGCCATACTAGCGGGTACTCCTAAATATACGACATAAAAATCACGAGTGAATACAATAAATATACAACGTTAAAACATTGTCTTCCTCCCGTTATCCTCACCTTCATCATCAAGGTCTGGCAGATATTCGTCATCACATGTATTGTCAAATTCTTCGTTTTCTAGGACCATCGATGCTGCTCTTTTAGCATCGAAGCCGCCGGCTACCATTTGTGCATACATAAATCCATACAAATAGACGAGTTTTATGGTGCATTTAGTACACATGTTTCCTGAGCTTGAAACAATGAAAATCCTAATCGATATTGTAAACAGCGATCAATACAATGATCCGTCTTATGTCAGCAAGCCATCCGTAGCATTCCGTAGCATCAGATAACAGTGAAATCATCAGGTTCATGTAACCATAGGACCACTCTAAAGGTAATCCGCCATTGCTCTGAACGTAATTATTGCTTAGCGCTTAATGTGCAATATAGCTAGTACATCGTGACAAGCCATCATCTATCCTTTACAGAATAGCTTACATTAAAATAAACAATATACACCAAAATATAAAAATACACATAGTAGGAAATACATTTATATATTTAAAACACATTAACAAATCTAAAGTACCATCTAACAACTATCTACCATCTATCATCTATCTATCATCAATCACCTAAAGTGTCATCTAGTATGGTATCTATACCAAACTTCGTTCGAGTCTAATTAAATAGTTGTAATAGTAATATTAATATTAATGAATAATAAGACAATACTAGAGTAGGCCTTGGAATTTCTGAATAACATCGATATACCAAGTATATTTATTTTCTTTTTTAAAGTGCAGATAGAGCATAATCTTGTGGAGATATTAACTAGACTACCGATGGAGTGCGCTCTGTGGAAGGTGACAGCAGACTCTTAGTAGGAATAAGTACTTTGGATCTGCCACCTGGCCGGACATTACAGAAAGTGAGAGAGAGCGAGAGAGAGAGAGAGAGAAAGAGGAAGAAAATATTTAATAACCTGTAATACAATAGCACTGACACCAGATGAAATTTTCCTATATGTATTGCTTAAATTACTTTGTCTCAGAAACTCTTGTCTGCGCTGAACCTCTACTTCAGTCTGCAGAAGTTGTTGTTGATACTGTTGTTGTTGATGCTGTTGTTGGTGATGCTGATGATGTTCATGTTGTTGTTGATGCTGCTGTTGTTGATGCTGCTGTTGCTGATGCTGTTGTTGTTGATGCTGTTGTAGTTGAGGCTGTTGCTGTTGATGCTGTTGTTGTTGATGCTGATGATGTTGATGCTGTTGTTGTTGATGCTGTTGTTGTTGATGCTGATGATGCTGATGCTGCTGTTGTTGATGATGTTGTTGTTGATACTGTTGTTGTTGATGTTGCTGTTGTTGATGCTGTTGCTGATGATGCTGTTGTTGATGATGCTGTTGTTGTTGTCGATGCTGCTGTTGTTGATGCTGTTGTTGTTGATGTTGTTGTTGTTGATGCTGTTGTTGATGATGCTGTTGCATCAAAGAAAAATCTGCCTGCTGCCTCATTCCTGGTACCAAAAACTTATGCGTCAGTTTTTGCTCTTCGTTTCTCCTATAATCACTCGAATGTGGTATTTGTATACGTCTTTGTTGCTTCAGTTCGTCACTTATGTGCTCCACATTGTGTTGTTGTTGTTCTCTAATGTGCTCCACATTTTGTTGTTGTTGCATTTGTTCATTGATGTGCTCAACATGGTGTTGTTGTTGTTCTCTAATATGTTCCACATTGTGTTGTTTTTGTTCGCTAATGCGCTCCACATTTTGTTGTTGTTGTAGTTGCTTTCTAATGTAGTCCACATTATGTTGTTGTTGCATTTCGTGCTCTCCAGAAAACTGCTGATTTAAGCTACTGTATGGCTGTCGCTGCTCTTGTCTTTCCATCACGTGGTTCGGAAATAATTCAAGTCCACGCTGCTTCACTTGCTCCTCTTTTAGCTGCTGTAGCTTCAATAAACTTGTTCGATTCAATCCCTGCAGTTGTACTAGATCCGGCCGTTGTTGTTGCTCCAACTGCTTCTGTTGTTCCAAACTATATCGTTGTTTTAATGTCTGTTGTTGCTCCAATCTCTGTAGATTATTCATCTTTTCTTGTTGATCCAATCTCTGTAGATTAACCATTATCTGTTGTTCTTCTAAACTCTGCTGTTGTTCTAACTGCTTTTGTTGCTGTGCCAAAAATCTCTTCTGTAGCTCTAATCTATGCTGTTCCTGAACTTGATCGGAATTTTGATGTTGCACTAATATATGTTGCCTCAATAGCTGCTGTCTATCAAATCTTTGCTGTTGATCCACTGTTACCAGATGCTTTAGTTTTTGCTGTTGACTCAAAATTTGTTGCGTCATAATACTATGTTGGCTCATTCGTGCTTGTTGCTCCAATTCAAGTTGTCGTTCCCACCTTTGCTGTTGCTCTAATTTATGTTGATTGCCAAAATTTGGTTGATGGTCCAATTCATATTGCGTCAATAGTTTGCGTCGCTCAAATCGTTGTTGTTGCTCTAATCGATGTTGGCACTCTATCACCTGTTGGTGCTCTAACCCTTTGTGCTGCTCTATTCTTTGATGCTGCTCTATATCTGGATATTGCATCAATCGATGTTGCAGTGGTAACGTCTCTATTCGATTTTGTTGTTGCCCTAACTGTTGATGACGCTCTACTTGCCTCATATACTCACTTTTCTCACGCTGAAGTCTACGTTTACGAAGATTTTCCTGTTGCTGAACTTGGTCCATTGGACAAAGATCTTTACAATAAGGTTGATCTTCATCTGAACGTGTGGGATGAGATCCAATTCTCCCTACCTCTTCACTGATCATCTGTTTCTCGCTTACAGACTGCTGTCTGGCGGCAGGTACTACACCAATCTTAGAAGTAGCCATCACTGATGGTGAACCAGGAACTGTGCCTGCATGATTAGTTGATACTGTGCCAGCAACGTTGTCCACCCTAATAACTCGTCGAATAAAAACAGCATCATCAGTAAATGAAGGAATGGGAACAGTCGCTGGTGGCGCCACAGTAGCAACAAACGAGTCAGAGATAGGCATTAGAGCTAGCAGGGGTTTAATGGGATGATGTATTGATTGCTGCTGTAGTAACGGCATACGCTGTTGATGTGAGGTCATGCGAATATTCTGTTCTGGTACATTACATGATGGCTTAATCATGTTCAAATTGACTGGTTCAGCCGGTTGTCCTAACAATGCTTCACGTTGTTGCTCAGCATATTTCTGTTGTTGTTGTTGCCTAACGATATCAGATGACAAACCATCATTATATCGTCGCTGTTGCATCTGATGCCATTGCTGTTCGATATAGTTTCGCTGCTGTCGAAGCTGAATTTCTTCTGCGTGTTCAGGAAAGTTTGTCGAAAATTTTCGCTTTCGCTGTTGTCTTTGCAGAATTTGATACTGCTCGGCTTGTTTTATCTGCACCTGTTGCTGATGCTTTTGCAAAGCTCTTTGTTCATCAATAATCTGCTGTGTCTGCTGATTTGATTCAATAACTGTATTACGACGTTCCAATAAAACATTTTGTTGTCTTTGTTCCTGAGACAGTGAAGGTTGCACCTCAGTTGACCTTAACTCATACGCAGTCCTGTCACTTGTACTGTTGGCATTATTGATTGTTTCATTATAAGTCATGGTTCCTGTAGCAACATTAGATATGTCGCCTGTATTTGATTCAATAACTGTATTACGACGGGTATCACAAATACCAGGAGAAAAAGTTATGTTAAAGGTCTGATTTAAAAGAAGATCAGAGATATGTTCCAAAATAGATGAATGCATATCACTTGCATTTTTTTCTTTGACCAGCTCAGCCCTGAAGCTTGGAGCTCTGACCAGATCAACACTGGAGCTTGGAGCTCTGACCAGCTCAACATTGGAGCTTGGAGCTCTGACCAGATCAACACTGGAGCTTGGAGCTCTGACCAAATCAACACTGGAGCTTGAAGCTCTGACCAGAGCAACACTGGAGTTTGGAGCTCTGATCAGATCAGCACTGGAGCTTGGAGCTCTGACCAGATCAGCACTGGAGCGTGACACTCTGACCAGCTCGGCTGTGGGGCTTAAAGATCTGATTAGCATGGTAGTACGGCTTGATGATCGTAGTGAGCTGGGTAGCTGCTGATAAACTGTGACTAATGTCTTATCACTTTCGCTACATTTCTTCATTGCACTGGTTGTATCATATTTTTCTTCTTGTGTTATATCAATATCATGACAATTTCTTTCATCTATTTCTACTCCCTTACAGGCAATGACAACAGGTTTCGTTTTCATTTCATGATTTACAAACGTGTTAGAAGCAGGTAGTAGTTCTGTTTTACTTAAACTCTTACAGCCAATCCTCTGCAGGTCACTCGTGTACTGATAAATCAAAGATTCCTGATACAGTGGATTTAAGAAAGAGCGCATACTGCGTTGAACCTGCTGAGTGAGATCAGAGGCACTCAATCTCTTTTCTCCAAACTCTTCGCTATCCGGGGATCTTAGTTTTCTACCGTACCATTGCACATCACTGTGTCTTCTCGTGTATATCACCGCGCTGGTATTGCCGTTCTTCAAAGTCATTAACCCGACCTTCAATGGTAGAGATGATGACGAAGATGTTAGTGGCATTACAGGATGTGACGGCGATATTGAGGGAGATTCAGTCTGCTGATTGTATGGAATAATTTCAATTCTTGGTTTTCTAGTGTTGCGACAAGTTACAACATCACTTATTTTCGTTATAGTCTCCATTGATCCTTCATTTCCAATGACACTGTTTCTTCTACAGATCTTAAACTTTAAGCTCGACGTCTTTTCCTTACAGTGTTGCGGTGAACTAACGATTGTATATTCACAGGCAGTGCAAGATGAGAGAGTTCTTGTTAGTTGTGAGGCAGTGCAAAATGAGAGAGTTCTTGTTGGTTGTGAGGTAGTGCAAGATGAGAGAGTTCTTGTTGGTCGTGAGGCAGTGCAAGATGAGAGAGTTCTTGTTGGTCGTGAGGTAGTGGAAGCTGAACGAGATCTTATTGGTTGTGAGACGCTTGAGATAGGATGATCAGAGACTTCAGAACTTCTTATGCTAACATCGACTCTTGCACCAGGTTCACTATCTATTTCTCGTTCATGGTTGGTGCATCTTCCAGATTTAGGTGTCAGGAATGTATTTATATATGACGTATCTTCAATAAGATCATCTTTATCAGATATATTCTCTTTCAGATTTAACCGGTTCATAACAGTTATCTCATAACTTTCCTTATTTGCTAGATCAACAGAACCGCAACAGTCACGGTGAACAGGAAAACTAGCTGATCTCATGCCGGTAGCTTCTTTTAAAACATTCAAATTTCCAACTCCTATTATCGACGGCGGTAAAGTCGAATTAACACTTTCATATTCGGCAGTCTTTAGAGAAATATTGTCCTGTACATCTTCTGGCACCGAAAGTTCATATTGGCGCGAACTAATTCTTGTAACTTCAACCTTACATTTTTTCAGGACTACTGCAGCTGAATCGCGTTGTGCTTCTTTAACTGTCGAAGTATCTTCAATCTCTCGAGACAAGCCATCTTTACACAAAGCTGAAGTAGAGTGAAGCAACAGTTTGGGTTGGGTCATTCCAGTTGCGTCAGTAGACCTACGAGATCGACCCGGTTTTACACTAAGTTGAGAGGACTTAGAGAAATTAGTGGAACGTAATTTCACATGACTTCTCAAAACTCTTTTATTGCTAACTTTAGATTTATTAAGCTCTTGATTTCTTGCTTGTTTTCTTGTTTGCGCAGCAGAGCCAGTTGATTTTATAGTTCGTTTACTACTAAATTCAGAGAAAAGCGCTATATGATTGTCTTCGAATGCATACAAGTCCCTGCCTTTATCGGCATTATATGCTAGACTCATTGCATCATTCCTTTGCGAGAAATTCATTGCAAATTTTAATGATTTATATCTGTAGTTCTTTCTCAGAACAGATAATGTAAGAGAATTTATATGCGTACCTACATTATTACTCTTGCGAGGCTTCTTGCTCATTCTGTTATTCTTTGAGACAGTATGCTTTCTAAAACTGGGTTTGGTTCTTCTACTTCCTGCAATTCTACGTTTATTCTCTGCAGGTTCAACACACAAGTCTTTGCTTTTGTTCGCTCTATAATGAGCACATAGAATTAAAGACTCTTGAGTGGCGGTTTTTCTAACATTTGTTGAAAGTATTCCACTGCATAAACGTGTACTGCTTTCTCTACATTGTGTTGCTAACTTTATTTGTTCGGTCGCTAGGCCAGATGAATTTCTGTTATAGATAAATGAAGGAAGTAAAGTGTAGCTTGGAGTAGTAAAAATAATAGGCTTGCACTGTTCTGCATATTGATAAACCTGATTTGGAATTATCATAGTGCAAACAGTCTCTATTTTCAATCCAGTAAAATAATCAATCTTATCGTCAGTGACCTCGCATATTGTAGAGAATTTAAGCTCTCTATCCCCTGACAAAGGAACCTTCAAAAACTTTCCAGAAACAAAACTGTTACATCTATTAAGCTCAATTGTAACAGGTTTTATAATTTTTTCCAGAGAAGTGTCTTTAAAATGAAGCGTCGGTCTTTTAGATATGTGTCCATATGTTCTCATGTTCTCCTTATGAAAACAGAGTTCTTCGCTGTCCTCCATTATATTTCTGCTTGCATCATTCTCACTGCTTCTCATATCAGACTCTGACAACGTAGAACTTGTGAAATTATCGGTCCCTGCGAAAGTGTTTTTGCAATGTTTATTCACAGAATGTTCTAAATGGTTGTATTTATCTACAGCAGCGACTCTATACCTCGAATTACTAAAATGTGACGTTTGGCCATTACTATATTGATTCGAACTATTTTTGTGAACTTTATTACTAGTACGAGTGCGTTGACAACCACATTCCTGACTTAAGTCACTGTCTGATGAAGATGTATCTAGGTTGTCAGACAGAGCTCTCCTCTCTTTATCATTCGCTACGTTCTCTGTATTCTCTAACTGATTGATCGGCATACTTCTGTCCACATCACTAATATCTGAATCACTATCTGAGCTCAGGGAACTGAAGCTTGTGCACTTTCTCGTGCGTGTCAAGATTGATGACTTTTTTCTAAGCATTTCTCTCGAATTTCTGTTTAGAGTAGCCATCCCCAGATTCTGATTCTGCCTCTTATCAAAACAATCACTAGTAGAGCGTGATGATGTTGATGGCGACGACGAATAAACAGACGATGTGATTCTAGAATAAATTGTTTTTTGTTTCATTTTAGATGGCATACATGACAGTAAAACCCAATCTGATCTAATTCTGGATGACTTTCTAGTAGTTTTCTTGTGGCTTCCTTCTGACGTAACAGCTTCAAATCCAGACTTCCTTCTTTTCTTCTTATTTTTCACCTACAGCAAAAACGTTTATACTATAAAATAAAGAGTTCTAAAAACTATAGTTATAAAAGTTTACTATTAAATAACGAGCTATAACAACTAGCACTTCACATTAATTTCCCTTTCTATTAATTGTGCTATAAAGAAATCTTTGTCCATCTCCAGAAATTGTAGGACTGCAATAAGTCGAAACAGAAAATATTCAATTGACAAGAAAATATTAAGTTATGAACTCTGTTAAATTTAATATACTAAATGTTTTAGTGACTAACTAAGTTAAATTGATATGTTAATTAATAGGTTTCACAAATTCTTAACTCCACGCTTCACAGAGTCGCTTTTATATAGAGAAATCCGATCCCATTTTTCTGCAGGTATGTCATGACCTTACAGATACAACAAATACAGCTCAAAACAATGAAGTTCAGCATCATAATCATCATCATCACCTTCCCTTGAATCTCAGTTTAACTAGGGTCGGGACAAGAAGAGATCTTCTCCAATACTCTCTGCCTCACACCCTATCATCAGTCAATCCCCTATATTTTATGTTTTTTTTTAACCACTGCATCCCACGCAACAATGAAGTGCAGCAATTTAGCATAATTAATTTCATGTCGATTCATTGCGATTTCCCTGAAGAATAATTTAAGAAGACTAAAAAACCCTCTATGAAAATTATTATAAGTTATTTCCATGGTAAATAGGATTTTCTGAAAGATTAACAAAAAAAGATGCATAACAAATTGTATGATTATCTTTACAAACAAAAACATTTCTAAAATAATAGTTATTATTATTCTTACAAATACAACCCTAATGTGAAAGTGCTTTGATATACTGAAACGATTCAAAACGAAATAGCGAAATAAAACTTCAACCAAATCAGTGATGATTTTTAAGAGATCTAAAGTTAATCTTAGACCAGATTATTAAACCAGTGTTAATCTTAGACAAAATGACCGCTAATCCCTGCAAATTAGACGTCCTGGTCTGATTGCTCTGACGGTTGGCATACTAATGCCAATTATGATTTTATATGAATATTATAACATCACTATAATACGGCTGTAAGGCTGAATGCATAACAAACTTGCCTGACAAGCAGGACGCTAGCTGTTCAAATACCAGGCGAACCATCACTTACAGTATCCCTTGTAATACACAAACAGACGTTAAATTTGGCTAACAACTTATCAGTAAATTAGAAATATTATATGATTTGACCGATACTAGTTCACGAGTAACAGAAAATGCTTGCCCGTCTATCATTGAATTCCTTAGATTGACGTGTTTTAGTAGACTTCGCTCTCTCTCTTTCTTGTGTGGAACGTCTCTTTACCATATCATACATTGATCCATACGACTGAACATCATCCTGACACAAAGCTTGTAGTAAGGCTTTCACTTCACGCTGACTCTTTTCTCCTGACGATTTTCTTCTATTAATCGACCTCTTAATAGAACCGCCATTCTCTGAGCGCACTGCGTTAATGAAGTTATCTGGTAAATCTGCTTCAGTGTCTATACAATCCAGATTCACACCACTAGACGAATCAAAATTAACGATCGTTCGATCTTGTTTAGATGATTTAAACGCTGAGGACTGATGTTCTGCCTTCTCTTCTGCACTACCTGACACAGTCACAGGTCTACGCCTAGGACTTGTTACTGCAGTTAGACATTCGTCAGCTGAATTAAAACAATGTTGCTTCTTCCGAACATTGTTTTCTACGGATGAACCTCTTGCATTGTCCTTATTTTTATGACTATCGTACGAGTCTTTGGCAGTTTTAGGATAGCAGTTATTTTTGGCAATATCAGTAAACGTCTTTTTGTTAAAATTACTTTTCGAGTTCTGATATTTTGCATTTACTGTGCTCTCGATCTTTCTTTTGACGTATCCGTGATTTCTATGATTTTTGTCAACGCGCCTGTTAGCTGCTCTATTTCCACTTCTACTCTCACGAGCCGAATATAATTCTTTGTTAAATGATGTTTTAAATTGCGATCGGTTAGAGAAACTTTGTCTAATTTGAGAATTTATGTAAACACGTTGACCACAATTATAGCCTATCTCAGAATTTCTACTTTTAATTCGTAAATTTTTCTTTAAGTCGCATTGCGAATTTTCAATAATATCACTTGAAGCGCATTTAGTAACAGACTTCAAATTAGTGGTACGATTTCTGTTGGACTCGTCAGACAAACTGCTACAAACTATTGTAGTAAATACCTTTTCACGAGTTTGTTGCCAGCGACGATTTTGATTGATTCTCATGTTGACTTTATAACCTTTCAGGGCTCGTCTAGTCACTCTACTGTTTTGCTCAATATCTGATCCAATCAGCTGCCCAGTTCTGTTGGTTCCTTTCTTACTAACTTTCTTACACGTGCCAGCTATGATCTCCTCGCCAGTATTACTGTTTAAGTTAGACGCCGGTATCAAATGCGAGCTTCCATTTCTAGTAATGAATTTTTCGCTACAAATCTTCTCTGCAGTCTTTCTTGATCCATTTACAATTCCTGTATGACTGTTTCCGCTTGCATTTCTTGCTTTGTCAGTATTTTCGTTACACGCTGTGTTTAATTTATCAACAATGCTTTTTAATTTGATATCAATGCTAGTAGAGTTTAAGTCAAAATTTGATAAAGATTTAATAGAACTGAAAATACCAGTGTCTTCCTCAAGCCTTGTTACCTCTCTTGCGCTTCTCTTCACAGTGTTTTCCTGTGCAACGTTATTAGTACAAGCGATGGCTCCAATAACTCTCTGAGAATTTTTTTCCTCATTCGAATCATCGTCTGATTCTACAGAGTCATATATCAGCTTAGTACGTCTTAAAGGTGCAACGGTCAGTTGCACGGCAGATTCATTCCGTGTATGACTAGATGGCTTATATTCCTTGAAATCAGACTTTAAGCACTCGCAATTTAATTTGTTTGCGGAAGTATTACGATCTATATATGCCGCAGCTTCGAGGATTAGATCTAAATTTCCATTTTGTTGAACTGCTCTATGAAAGAGATCAGAAACTTTGCTTAATTCTGGTGCTTCATTGGTTAGATTAGAAGCTTCGTTCTGTTCCAATATGTGCATGATTAGGTCAGGAGCTTCACAGTGTTCTGGTGCTAAGTAGATTCGATCTAGAGCACTGTTATGTTCCGATGTTTCATTATTTAAATTAGGAGCTTCGATCTGTTCTGCTGTTTCGTTAATTGACACAGGAACTCCAGATACACTAAAGTCGTGCTGCATGTTGATACTGATGTCTTCAATGAAGTTCGCGTTGTTATAGAGAGATTCATTTAGGTTTGTATCACTGTTTATCTTCGCTGTATGAAGTGGATTGCTAATATTTACTCTGCACGGAATATTATCAATAGCAGTTTCAAATAAATTATTGTGATAGTCTGGACTTGTAATATCTTCTGGTATTAATTCTAAGGATTCTCTCGGTCTCTCACTTTCAATTTTTGAACAGGATGCATCAGCGGTACATAAACCTTCGGCAGTTCCATTTTCTGCAATACATCTATCAGACTGAATACATTGTGAATTCAACTCTAAGTCAGAATTTTCTTTCATATCACAACCTATTAGGTCTGATATTTTTTCCCTGTTTACATAATCTAAAACTTGCAAAGAATGTTGAGAATCGTGGGCGCTGCGCTTATCTTTGTCGGTACTTGGGTCTGTAGTATTTGAGGAACTATTCGTTTCAAGCTGAAACGAATCGCCAACAATTTCAACGCCACTAATGGTACCACTTGTAGTAACTACTTTGCGCTTAGCATCGCACTCTGCGCCTGAATCAAAAGGATTCTGAAAATATGGCTGATGACCAGTATATTCTAAATCATCAGAGTGATTTTCAAAGTCTACGTCGACTAGACTCTGCAAACTGGCGCAGCATTCCACTCCATACTGATCCAGAGAATCTTTAGTTGATTCCACGCTAGTTGTGGACTGTGAACTGGTTCCTGAATGAGTCATTTCTAAAAATATTTTATTTGACAAAGAAACATCATCTTCAATTAAATGAATAGCTTGCTTTTCATTTTCAGTTGCCCGCTTTTCACAAGGCGTTTCAACATCATTCACAGTCACTTTGGTCGTTTTAGAATATTTAACATTTTCTGCAATCCTCACAAATTTATTTCGCGTAGATTCATCATTGTTTGGTTGCCTTGTTTTATTTGTCGATTCATGTAATGATGTCATAGCTATCAGGTTAACATCCGTAATCGATATTTGCTTACTTGTTGCGGGGCCATCTACTTCAGTACTTTCCTCGTAAAGAAAACTTTCTGTTGATAGAAGTGGAGAATCTATATTCACATGGTGGATGTTTTCATTTAAGCAGAGGGCAGCAGCTTGGCAGTTTCCCAATGGCTTACTTTCTACGGAGTATCTGTCGCATGTAAACCTCGGTATCGGGAGATCACACTGTCTACAGTTGTCTGGAGTAACACGAAAACTTAATTTATCGCTTAATTCTAACTTAGTACCACAAAGCTTGTTGCATGAAGAATAGTTCCTTGGATCGGTTGAATTTGCTTCTGTAGCTTCTTTCCACGTGCAAATGAGGGGGATGGATAGTAAATGACGTTTACTTATTGAACATTCAACAGAATCAGTCAATGCATTATGTGATGGAACCTTTGATCCATTAACAGTCTCGTCATAGTGATTCAATTCAGTAATAGCACCTCCAATTCTGTTTTTGTCAGTTCTAGTATATTTGTCCACATCTTTCACAAATAGAGAGTTCGAGGAATGTCTTCTGAATCTGAAAGCTTCAATTTTCTCAAAGTTTAATTTAACATCGCGATAAGTGTGATTTGAGTTAGTAAGCAATAGGCCAGCTTTTCTACTTTCTTTCGTACACTCAGTGGAATTATTAGCATCTGTAGATGATATGGATTTCAAACTCCGTAACTCATCAAATATGTTTTGCTCCCTTGGTTTTGACGATAACTTATTTGATTTAGAAGAACCTGCTACAGCAGAATAAGCAAAATCCTTCATTGTGCTATCAACTTCTAAATGTTTTTTTCTGATTAGATTAGAATTGCTCGATAGGTTGAAATCCTTATAAGCACTATGTGCGTTGAAACTCTCAGTATTTTTACAAGAAACGTAAGTCACCAACTGTGAAACGCTGCAATTCGTAAAATTAACAACATTTTTATGCGCTATTTCTACTCCAGAATGTATTCCAGACTTATTTGATTTAGAGCTCGAATGACTATCACTGGCAAGATATCCAGTGACGCTGGTGTTGTTTTCAGTAGCTATATTTTCTATTCTAGTATCGTAATCACTAGTCCTACGTTCTTCCGCTTTACTTATTTTACTATCAGTACCACTACTTCTATAGAGAGATAAGTTATCTAACGTACTATCAGTACCGCTAGTCCCGTGTATTGCAGTACTATCTAATGTACTATCAGTACCTCTAGTCTCGTGTATTGCAGTACTATCTAATGTACTATTAGTACCGCTAGTCCCGTGTATTGCAGTACTATCTAATGTACTATCAGTACCTCTAGTCCCGTGTATTGCAGTACTATCTAATGTACTATCAGTACCTCTAGTCTCGATTACTGCAGTACTATCTAGAGTACTATCAGTACCTCTAGTTTCGTACCCTGAAGTACTATCTAGTCTACTACCAGTACCTCTGGTCAAGTTGATTGCAGTACTGTCTACATGTAGTGCGCTATGAGTATCACTAATCCTACGTTCTGCCGTGCTATTTAGTATACGATTCGGGCCCCTAGTCGTCGCTGCTATATTGTTTACATGCAACTTTGAATCTCTTAAACAAGTTGAATTCAATTTTGATTTCTTCTGAATTGACTCATGGTTCTTTATACAGTGATTTGAGGTCAAGAAAGAATCTGCAACAAGATGAGATCGCTCACTGGTAGAAGGTTTGTTGTTGTTGCTATTATAATCTCTGTGGCCATCCAATGACGAAAGACTTTCTTTTGCTCGAATGTTCTGCTCCATTGGGTTCATCTCGGCGTCAGCTGAGTTCCTACGGATACAAAGTTGCGTATTTGAATTCTGGTCTCTGTAACACAGCAAGTAATTACTTTCATAGTTACAATGTAACTTGCATTTCGGAATTGCAGTAATAAGCACAATGTACATGTAAATATCAAATATCAGAACCATCGGCACTCCTTCTTCTTTTTCAGTGAACTGCAAGCGGCTGGCTCAAGGTACATATTCGTACTCAAAGTCTGTTTTCTCGCTCCATAAGAGCACTCCTTATATCAACAAGTTAATTCCTTCAAAAAGTCTATGTCCATCGACACTAGAATATGAGTAATTTGCCAATTGCGAAAAAAATTATTGCTATTAATATTACTACTACAATACATAATATGATCTCTTGCCGCAGAGTAAATAAAATAAAAATAGTTAATTGTTCAAATGACAAACGTTCATATGTAGCTCAAATATTAAGGTCTTCATTTTCTTCCTGACGCTAAACCGCTCCATGACAGTTCCATTTGTAACAACAACAACAACGTTATTAGAGTGCTACTGTCGTCCATGACTGCATTGAATACTATGGTACCAAATCTAATCCGATGAGCAGAGTGTGGGGTCCAAAATCGGTGCAAACTGAGCCAAGTAGAAGCAATAGAGAATTT
Organism: Enchytraeus crypticus; assembly: GCA_905160935.1. Taxonomy (NCBI): domain Eukaryota; kingdom Metazoa; phylum Annelida; class Clitellata; order Enchytraeida; family Enchytraeidae; genus Enchytraeus; species Enchytraeus crypticus. Next base: position 45,827 of record CAJHZI010000331.1, read on the forward strand.
GTAGAGGCAGTAAAGGATTGGACCAAGAACAGAGGCCTGAGGCACACCGTACTTGAGGTTGGAAGGTGATGAGGAGGACTCTTGCACTTTTACGCAGAGAGTACGATCAGTGAGATATGCGGTAAACCATGCAAGAGTCGTGCCGTGGATATCAAACCAAGAATAAAGACCGTGTACGAGGATTTGGTGATCTATGTATCTATTTTGGTCAAAAGCTGCAGAGAGATCAAACGCACAGAGTCCAGTGACACGATGAGTGAACGTGGTGGTAGTGATGTCGTTACATATTGAGAGAAGAACAGTTTCAGTGGATCGGTGTTTGGTTTAAGCTGATTGATGTTTATTGAAGTGGTCATTGGACTCGAGATGGGTGGAGCATCTAGTAGATAGGGGACCTGAGTAGATTGATTTTGTCGGAAAAGTTCAAGGCATATGTATGTATTATAATAATTTTATATACGTATATAAAATATTTGGGTCATACTATAACCGATTACGGGAAATGTGAGATAAAATATGCAGAAGGATTGTACAAGCAAAAGTGGCCTTCAGTAATGCAAAGGAACTTTTAACAAAAAGTCTAAAGAAAGACATAAAATAGTGATAGCCTTGGTTTGGACCACGCTATTGTATGGATGTGAAACAAGGACCTTAAGGAAGGAAAATATTAGGAAACTAAAGGCACGGGTAATGTGGATATGGAGAAGAATATAAAGGATTAGCGGGACTCAAAAGCTTACAAATGAGAAAGTTCTAAAGGGAGTTGGTACAGATAGACAGTTGATAAATATATTAAGAAATAAGAAGAAGAGTTGAATAGGACACATTCAATGGGGTCTAAAGTTTACTAAAATAAAATATAAAAGGCAGAATTGAAGGAAGGAGAAGCGAGAGGAAGACCGAGTTTAGGAATGTTAGATGATTTAAAAACCCAATCGTATGTGGACTTGAAGTGGAGAACGGAAGACAGAGAAGAGTGGAGGCGTTATATAACGTGGATCTGACAGTAGGCTGTGCACTATGAGAGAGATATACGTATATACCATCTTCATCTTCGCTCTTCCCTTCAATCCCAGAATAACTAGGGTCGGGATACGAATAGACATCCCCATACCATATTACCAGTCAATCCTCAATTTTTCCATTCGCTTTAGAAAATTTTGTAGCAATTTATGTAGCCTAGGCCCTCACCTACCGAATGCCCTTTTGCTCTTTCTGGAGTTGGTTCGGATCTTAGTGCTTTAGTCGCCATCTGCGACACCCGCAGTCACCGGTTGGTCTATTTATGAAACTACCAGGACACAATATGGGGAAACAATATATATATATATATATATATATATATATATATATATATATACCGTATATATATAAAGTATATATATACATATATATATATATATATATATATATATATATACTGCATGTATGTATATATATAATTAATATAATGCTATATTATTATAACTATAGACCAATATAGTGGCAGAAGCAGGCCGAGATTTATATATATATATATATATATATATATATATATATATATATATATATATATATATATATATGTACATAATGTATATATTTATATAAATGATATATATATATATAATATATGGAATTTCTATATATCATATATATATATATATATATATATATATATATATATATACATGTATATATATATATATATACATGTATATATATATATATATATATATATATATTATAGATATATGATGCTGATGCTGATGATGGTGATGATGACGATGATGATGATGATGATGACGATGATGACGATGATAATGATGATGATGATGATATTGATGATGATGATGATGACAATGATGATGGTGGTGGTGATGATGATGATGATGATAATGATGACGATGATTATGATGATGGTGATGATACACAGGTACGTATCTTATGTATAACAAGCATAGATAGTTCACTGACTTGTCTTTTGTATATTTCGCGGGACACAGGACTGCTGACAGTGATTTGGTGTACAGCGCTGCACTGTCTTGCTTCTTTCGATTGCTGTGAAATGCACGTCTGCAAGCTGAACTGGCATAGTCGATCTGAAAAATTATAATGACAGTCGATTTTACTAGAGTTGACAAGAATCCTTTCATCTCTTCCTTTCCTGACATCGCTTTCGAGTGAGGAAACTGACGTTAACCTTAGCTTTACCAGCTTTAAGACACGATGAGGCATCCACTTAGGCCTAACCATTTATTGTCACTTACTTTGCATCAGCTACTCGAGGATGAACATCTTAAAGAGAGTAGATCTTGCAATTCTGTATCTGACATCTACATTATTATTACTAATAATATTAATCCGCTAATATAATTGTGAGAAAAGTTTAATGATACCAAAATACAAGAGCATATTTTCTAAGTTAAAGGCTATATTATGATTCGGTGATTGGGGTAAAGCATAGTCAGATGTTACTAGATCACCTTGTTGATCGATGGTGTACAATAAGTGGACAGAAATAGTTGTTATTAGAGCATTTGACGTTTGAAAGTACAAATCACTATCTAGGTTTCTAAGAACTGCTTGCTCTCTTGATCTCGTTCTTGCTCTCTCTCTCTCTCTCTCTCTCTCTCTCTGGATCTCTCTCTGGATCCCTCTCTGGATCTCTCAAGTCTAGTGCATAGTCTAAAAATACATATCCACATACTGTATATAAATACCATCTTAGTATTCTTTATTGATCATCAGGAACCAGGCATTAATAAACATATTCATCACATACCAAAGGCTAAGGCCGAATTTAAAGTGGATTTCCTATCGCGAATGTTTATCAATAACAGAGCATCGGATTTTAGTTCAATATCTATTTGTCAGCAATTGAACATCAAATCTGTCAAGCCACTGGATTAGTTCTAAATATATCAAAAGACACTCTCTGCACTTAAAACGATACCTCTTATTAATCAAATTATGCCGATTGGATTGACGTTGAGTCTAATTTCCCCAGGTCTACATTAGTGGGGCTTTCATATATTCTAAGATCTAACGCCTTTCTGTAAGTACTTCTACATTGTATAGATTTATTTATAGAATGCGACAAAACACCGACCAGTATCATTCTTCCACACAAGTACACTCCTCCTAAACGATCTACAGCATCGAGTAACTCAGTGGCCTCTGAGCTGAACGCATATGTTATAAGTGCTCTGCGTGAGTGCGGGTCCAAGACACATGACTTCACATCTCGTTGCTTCAAGTGATTTCCATCAATAGTGTCTGTAACGCACGAATTGTGAAGAACTGAAACAAGATCCTGAGGTCTCATGACTGAGCTCTGCTTCGACAGACCGTCAACCAATACACTACTGGAAGGACGACTGCGTCTCACTTGAGCCTAGGAACAAAACATATGTCAGCATATAAACTCACTGCATAACATATTAATTGAAGAGTAATTATTTATATAGCACAGTAGTGTAAGTTATGCTCATAAAATATTTATAATATGCTATACTGTATACTGTATATTATAGTCACTATATTACCTATCTCTTTCTCTCTCCTCTCTCTCTCTCTCTCTCTCTCTCTCTCTCTCTCTATATATATATATATATATATATATATATATATATATATATATATTTATATATATATATATATACATATATATATATATATATATATATATATATATATATACAGTATATATATCTAACTTAATTCTTTGAACCCCAGGAAGCCAATGACGATTATTAAGCAAGGAACTGGAGGTGGCCTGAAGCCTTGAGGATCGACAGACAACAGGTGCTAGAGAATTCTGAACGCGCTGAAAACGCATGATAGAAGAAGGTAGTCCATATAACAATGAATTACAGTAATCAAGTTTAGAATGAACTATTGAGTTAGCAAGAATTATGAACGAATTTCTATCAAGCGATGTCATACCTGTCTGATTTGACGGATCTGGAAGAAAGACGAACGGCAGACAGATGAAATATGAGATCTGAAGTCAAGATTTTCATCAAATATGACACCATGGTTTTTAGCCTTGGGAGTAGGAGTGAGAGCAAGTTTTTGAAAATAGATGGAAGAATTGGCTACTTTAGTTCTTTGCTGGGGGGGGGGTGCAGATTAAAATATATTCGGTTTTAGAAGGATTGACAGAGAGACGAATGCAGCAAAACCATGAATAAACTTTGTCAAGAACAGATGAAAGTTGTTGACATTTCAAATCAGAATCTGAGCTAGAAAATGATATGTACAGCTGAGTTTCATCAGAATTGAAGTGAAACGTTATAGAAGCAGCATCGTACTTCCGCACATCAAAAGAGCACATCAAAAATGAAACAATACTTGAAATGTGGAGAAAGAAAATTACATGAAATAGTTTCGGAAAGAAGGGTAAGGTTTTTGGGTCACGTATTAAGAATGTCTGATAATAGATATGCAACAAAGACTGCAATAGATTGGAAATCAAGCCAAAGAAAAAAGGAAAAGAGGAAGACATAGAAGTACTTGGTACAGCACGATTGACAAAGATTTGAAAACTTTGACCATTCCATGGGAAGATGCTGTGAGAGTTGCTGAAGACAGAACAAATGGAGGAATGTTGACGCCCTATGTTCAGAACGCTAGGAATTGATGATGACGACTTATACACTAAGTGTGAGCTTTCTTATAAGTAGAGAGAACTGGCTCATACCTTTATTCTGCTCACACCAATCCGCTGCTCATTCAACTTTCTCGCGGCTCTCAAAGCCCCAGTGACACTCGCGAACTCAATCACACACACCCGCGCATCTGAACCAACGTCAACACTGAGTGGTTCAACCCGCGACCCGCCATTAGTCACAGGCTCTTGATATATGTTCTACGCATTGTCAACAGATCATAGACAAGCTAAATATGCTAGAACTCTGTGCAGGCTGAATTCTTTAAAAATTTCTAGAATAGATATATCATATACAATCCTCAAAAGATAAGTAATATAGTATAGAAAATTGTAGCAATTTTCAATCCGAAGCTTTGAATTATGAAAGCAGCCGCCCTATTCCGAAAACCTCTACCATCAGACTTTAAGTTAAGATGTCATGGATGATTGGTGAGCACAACTCCACTATTCAATGTTACTGGATGACGCTCAGGTAACATGGCTTGAACATTGTAGGACAAAATGTTGAGATTATTTTGAAATGCTACAAAAATAATCTTCATACACCGAAATTGTTCTTGTACCTTACTGATTACTTATTTATCAATCTTGGTATTCCTGAATGTAACTATAATTTTTATTAATTTACAATGCACAGATATCTCTTAGCCATTTCAACTTTTCTTTTAAAAATTTGAGCGGCATATACCATCCTTCAACAAGTTATAAAAAATAAATTCATTCTTAATTAACAATTACAACAATTTATTGGTAGAAGCTACCTTCCTCTTGAGAAGTAGTGACTACAAAGTATAACGCAGAATAAATTATATATATATATATATATATATATATATATATATATATATATATATATGTATAGGCCTTATGTACATGTATACACGAATATACACATGTATTTGCATAAATTGACCTTAAATATATATATATATATATATATATATATATAATATATATATATATATTATATATATACATGTATATATATATATATATATATATATATATATATATAGAGAGAGAGAGAGAGAGAGAGAGAGAAAGAGAGACAGAGAGAGACAGAGAGGCAAACGATCAAATTTATTATTAAATACAAGAGTGTTGTGCATATACATTTAGATTAGAATAAAATTATATGTTTAAGTTACTATAATTTCTCTGAATACACACCAGTACTCGCCCATAGCTTTCACAAGCTTTCTTTAATTCATCTCGACTTGGTGACGGCTCATATGTCGTTAGATGCAAAATTCTCCCAACTGCTTTACACTCACTTCTATTCTTTTGGAAAGGCCTCATTTCTCTTTCGTCTAATAAAACCACATCGAACATTCATATACATTTTTAATCTTTAATAAATATGAAGTTCCAAAAAAAACTTGTACATGCAGGTTCACGCCAGAATTGACACCAAGGACGACCATGACTTGGACATTAACCGGAAGATATCTGTGAGATTCAATACACGAAAGAAACCAATATTAATTTTACTTTTACAGCTGACAGAGCAATGCCAGATAATATAATGTTTTATAGCGTGATGGATAATAGTCATGCACATGTGTACACAATGCCTCACTCATGATACACTACTAGTAACTCATCTAATTGATCTGTCTCTAGGCGAACTTGAATTCCCAACTCGTTCAAGTATGCCGTTGTAAAACCACTTCTTAAAAATATTCCCTTTCTAAAAGCGATCTTTCTAGCTACCGCTCAATTTCTTATTTTCTTCATTTAAATTTTCTTTATTTATAAACTTTACAATTGAAATTTCTCGAAAGACTATGTACATACAATTCTGTAGCCATCTCGTCACCTTCTATCTCAGTCTCCCATCCAATAGCCTAACACAGATATTTACTCCTCTGAAACTGCTCTCATTATGTTCAGAATGATTTTAACTAATCATGGATCATCGGTGAGATTTTACCCTTGTCCTCTTTGATCTCTCATCTGTCTTCGTCATAAATGACTACAAGTTCTCCTAATAAGGGTTTAATCCTGCTTTGCCACATCTGATTTGACTCACTCTCTCTATGTTCTCCGACCATCTATACCAGCACACTCAATCTGTTACCATTCATCATTCTTTTTTCAACTATTTTTTTGCGGTATGTTGCACTTGTCCTATTCCTTTTTAATATGTATAATGCTTGGCAACTTACTTTCTGTTTCTTCAATATTATTCTATAGGCTGATCTATTCAAAGCCTACTTGTACTGCCTACTACAAAGCCTACTTGTAACTACTTGTAGCCTACTTGTAGATGTTTACACATCTTTTTCCAGTAGTTTCATTTACAAAACTCTTTTTCGATCACGCTCTTTCTAGATTTCTTACAAACTATTTCACAGTTAATCCCACTACAACCGAATATTTGCTTATTAGCATCACACAACAACGTGCGAAATTTACTTATTCATTTTTATCGTCTAAAATTATTGCTCGTTGTCCCACTGGTTCTACATATACAACCTTGGAGTCAATTTCGACTCAAATCTAGATTTTAAGTCACATTTTCTACCTGCCGCTCTCATTCTTTCAGGTACTGCTGTCCTGGGATCATTTTTATCGTCTAAAAATGTTGCTTGTTGTCCCACTGGTTCTACAGATATATTCTACATATACAACCTTGGAGTCAATTTCGACTCAAATCTAGATTTTAAGTCATATTTTCTACCTGCCGCTCTCATTCTTTCAGGTCCTGCGAATATAAAAGAGGTTGAAAGAAAAAATTCTTCTTTCATTTTCGCAAGTTATATCGAATTCGTTCTTCTTTAACAAGTATACAGACAAAATATTGGCGAATATACTAGTTAATGCAAATAGTAAATATTGCTGCGCTTTACAATATAGCCTCAACAATTCCATCATTCGACTATAATAAAGCCTCAATTCTTCTGTATTTATAAAATGCACTTGCTTGTGTCATTGAAAATTAGCTCTCATTCAACAATTATTCGTAGAGGCCCACATTGGATACCTATCTGTGAAAATATCAATTAGATCTATGCATGTACATTTAAGATTGTCTCATTGTATTTTAAAATTTTAACTTTGCTAATTTCAACTTTCGTGCCTTGCTGATCTCATCTCACCGTATCAACCTTCCCTCTTTCTCCGCTCTAAAGGTCCCCAATATTTGTTCAGAAATTTCTAAGCGAACACTCAAGGCTACTGCCCCTAAACTCTGACATTCTCTATCGTTTGGCCTTTCCTACCTTTTCTACGCCAACTAAAAACTCAAATCTATTTCCTCCTTTGACACAATGTTTTGCTTCACTGTGGCAGAGAGGGCTCTTACAAAGTGAAACGAACTGTGCCAGAGCCCTCTCTGGCACAGTTATCGATATCGCTTAGCATAGAACTTTTTGAAGTTGTATGTTCCGAGAAAGACGTCTTTTAAGTCGCCCGCGGAAGAGAAGCAAAGCGTCAAATCTTCATACAATTGAATTGTATACAAGTAACTTTTAATGCTGTTTGAAAAACATAAGCAGTATTAAATATTATTGTTGAAGCTCAGATTTAGGTAACTTAGAGTATGCCTATGCATAAACAATAAAAATGTCAACAAACATAGTATGATCTATTTTCAATAACACCCGTTTGTAAATATATCAGTTACAAATACGTTAACGCTGTCATACCATATATAGAAATTTAACAAATTCTTACTAGTTTGCTGTACAGAAACGTATGCTCCTAGAATCCTCCGACCATTTAACTCTTCCACACATCGCCTTGCATCCATCTCCCTGTTCCGAACATATCAGATTTCCTTTAAATCTGAACGTTTGCACATAAATAAACTAAACCTAGCTCAGTTCTTCGAATACAACGGTCTGTGCAGCTGAGGGCATTGTCATGTTATCTGAAGACTAATACAAGGAAAAGACGAGAATCACAATAGTCTACGTTTGTCGGTCATAGCTAGATTTTCAAATTTCGACTTACGGTTGAAAGCGATGAGTTTTTAGACTTGCATATGAAAACAGTAGAGCACTTACAAGACATAAAAGAGCATTTTAAAAGACCGAGCATTTTATAACACTTGCTGTACCAACCAAATAATCTAAAGGGTATATCAAATTACCAAGTCAGTGATGATTCCAATTCCCAAAAAAGCCAATGCTGTGGAGTGTTCGGATTAGAGAACAATCAGCTTAATACCCCATGCATCGAAGATCTTACTAAAGATAGTAAATAATCGCATTCAGTCGAAAGCAGAGATGATACTGAACAAAACACAATGTGGTTTTAGGAAAGGATGCGGCACAAGAGAAGCAATAGGAGTAATGCGGGTTCTTTGCGAAAGAAGCTTAGAGTATGGTAATGACGTTTTTGTATGCTTTGTAGACTTCGAGAAGGCCTTTGACAGGATTGATTGGATAACGATGATGAATGTCTTAAAAAGATTAGGAATTGACTGGAGAGATAGAAGATTAATTTTGAACTTGTACATGAATCAAAGAGCAGTAATCAAAATCCAACAAGAATACTCAGACGAAGGTGAAATAGGACGTGGAGTAAGAAAAGGTTGTAGCATTTCGCCGCTGCTGTTTAACATTTACGCTGAGGCAATGATGGAGGAAGCCATGGAAGACTTGGAAGAAGGAATAAAAGTAGGTGGGAATTTGATACAAGATGTACGATTTGCAGATGACAAAGGAATGGTAGCGGGCAGCGAGATTGGATTGCAGAAGATAATTGATAGGCTGAATGATACGGCATTGAGATATGGCATGAAGATTAATATAAAAAAGACGTAAGTTATGAGAGTATCCAATAATAAAGGTGGAGTTAATATCACAATAAATGGTACAAAATTGGAACAGGTAAGGAGTTTCAAAAATTTGGGTCATACTATAAACCGATGACGGGAAATGTGAGACGGAAATATGCAGTAGGATTGCACTAGCTAAAGTGGCCTTTGGTAATAGAAAAGAACTATTAACAAAAAGTCTAAAGAAGGACACAAAGATAAAGATAGTGAAAACTTTGGTTTGACCACGCTATTGTATGGATGTGAGACATGGACCTTAAGGAAGGAAGATATTAGGAAACTGGAGGCATTGGAAATGTGGATTTGGAGAAGAATAGAGAGGATTAGCTGGACTCAAAAGGTTACAAATGAGGAAGTCCTGGAGAGAGTTGGCACAGATAGACAGTTGATAAATGTATTAAGAAATAGGAAGAAGAGATGGAGAGGACACATTCTAAGGGGGGAAGGTCTATTAAAAGAGGTCATAGAAGGTAGAATGGAAGGAAAAAGAGGCAGGGGCAGGCCGAGATTAGGTATGTTAGAAGATTTAAAGACCCACTCATATGTGGAAATGTAGAGGAAGGCGGAAGACAGAGAAGAGCGGAGGCGTTATGTACCATGGACCTGCCAGGAGGCAGTGCACTAAGAGAGATATCAAATTAGTCATTTAACTTATTAAGAAAACTCAGAGTTGATACCCTTTGCCTTCCTCAGATTAATAACCTCTTACGATATGCGCACTATAATTTTCATCTACCGTGACCCGACATTATACAGTTATATTATATTATGTAATTATATTAGGAATTAATGTTTATGCAAGAGCATGATCGTACTACCACAGTATTGATCTACAGTGTAGCGGACAATTCTCATCAATATGCCAAACTGCAAATATTCCTAACAAAGCGGAATTTAACAAAATAAGAAAGATAAAATAAGACAAACAAGTGCAAATAATCTCTTCTTTATGTTGTCTGAACGTTAATTCTAAAGAATAGGAGACATTTGAAACTTTCGCCAATCAAACAAACTGAGCAAACTTAAAGCGATGCTTGTAACACAAGAGAAAATAGGTTTTCTCTGTCATTCATTCAAAATAATATTCGTATAACTGATAAACTTGTATTACCGACAAGTGACTCCAAGTACCTTATGCACAAACAAAACTATTCAATGCGAGATTAGTATTCATTATCCAATTTTATCTTTAACTAGTATTCTGTATGTTTTATCAACTTTACACAAAATACTAAAAATGTTAACAATATTCAGATACCAATCAGCAACTATGTGAAACAGTATAATTTAAGCTCGAGATTCCGGTGCAAACCTAGAGAATGTGGCGACAGCCAGCGATGTGGTATCACCGTGGCGCTTCACACAGACTGAAGTGATGCAACCAATCTTACGACACTGGTGCCTCACTTCTTCCTCTATCATACTCAGTGCTGAACTGTGCGAGAAGAGTGAAAACAGTACGTCATATCCAGCCCCCGGCTCTCTACTCTCCTTGCTCATGACTACTTCTTTGTCTGACTCTGACGAACCCTTCTGTTGTCGTGATGTCGGTGATCTGAGATGTGATGACAAATATTTTTTATCACTTAAACTGTAGCAGCAGCACAAAAATATACACTTATTCATGAACCTTTAATTAATATAAGTTTTAATGGTACAACGAATTAACCAATCTTAAGCTAAGCAAAGTTTAGTGTCTGCCTTCGTTGTACAAGGATATCGAATGCGTGGTCTCCTGCACTTCAGACAAACCTGTTACCTGCTCGGTTACTTAACTGATACAACATAGAACATGCTAACTATTAATAATAGTCACCTATTATCATGTAACATTATGCTAGATTAAATAGTTATAAGCTACCAATACAATTCCCAATTGAATTGGTAGCATATAATAGAAAGTACCAATGTAATTATTAGATCTTCAATTTTGTTATTGTATTGGTACTTTACTTGGCAAGCTAAAAATCCACCTCTTTCCGCCATAGGTATATAGCCATATATATATATATATATATATATATATATATATATATATATATACTGCACATACTGACATCACATGTATATATACATGTATATATATATATATATATATATATATATATATATATATATATATATATATATATATCCTTTAACCTTAGCTTTTATATATACTATATAACATACTTTATATATGTTAAATACTGAACCTATGCATCAGTCTATCATTATCTTTCTATATATATATATATATATATATATATATATATATATATATATATACATGTATATACATGTATATACATATATATGTATATATAGATATATTATATATATATATACATGTATCTACATACATAATGTATATATGAGTAAATGTATATACATGTATTGTATATACATTTATAGGATAACCTTAGCTTTAACCTTAGCTTTTATATACTATATAACATACTTTATATATGTTAAATACTGAGCCCATGCATCAGCCTATCATTATCTTTCTATGACCATAAATACTTGTAATTTCAATATTTTTGACGATTTCTAGAAGTTTCAGTTAGACGTAAATAGTGTACCCGGCTCATAAATATTCTTCTTTGAAATCTTTCTGGAGTAGTCAATGTATCCAGGTTAGCTGCGCACATTTACAGCTAAATTCAATCAATAGACATGTTTTCAATTGCGTAGTCACAGCTTAACGTTCATGGTGCTATTGCCAAAAATGGAGTAAATACATTTAAATGTTGTTGTATTCATACTTTTACTCATTTAAATAATGGATTAATTTTATCAATTTAACTTCATCAAGAATAAAATCTAAAATTTGTATGAACTTTGGATTCGCATAGGTTAAAGACACTTTAGTGTATCTCATCCTAAAGCCTATAGAAAAAGAATGTGCGCATTTGTAACGAATTACAGTTGCAATGTATTACTATATTGTCGTAATATTTGGCCATAAATTGGCAGACAATCTTTCGTCTTTACCTCAACAGCTCAACGATTCAATATTTCGCAATAGTAAAATAATTCGAAGACAAATAAGAAATAAAGTAATTTTGCACATTTTCACATTAGATTCAGTTTTTGGATTATCCCGCCTGTCTGCAAAGGACTCGCTCAACTTGAAATGAAATTATGTATACGCCAATTCTAAAGCCTTCACTATATCATCATTTTAATTATTATCTATTAATTTCATCCTAGATCATTAATTAATTTCATTCGAGACTTAAACTAATGTATTTATTAAACCCCAGGTTCTTTACACCGGGGTAAAAATTAAAAAGGAAAAAAAAAAAAAAAAAGAAAAAAAAAGTATTTATTTATTATTATAATCATTTAATTTTTTGAAGCCTTCACGTTGAAGCACTCTATGTTCAAATAGTGTCATTAAAGTGTCTGTAAATTTCATAGAAAAGTCAACGGCGACAGGGGAGCAGGCTTCCAAAGTATCAACGCTCCTTAATCTTTACTGAAAGATATCTGTGATAGTTATTATATCTGCTGCAGCGATGTTATATTGCAGCATTTACAAACACTGCATTAGGCATAAATATTGTTCGTTGATAGCCAGAACAATGCTTAACGTATAAAATGCGTCTTTCTGCTAGCTTTTCATAAATAATTTAGCATTATTTCATGATAAGTATAATATGGACCACAGAACAATGTAGGACTATTGACAAAACAGTTGTTGATGTCGTCGCTAAGCTGCCAATGCTGGTTGTTACTGGCTGTAACAAGCATAACCTTGGCCTAACTTTTTAAATTCGTCACCATCGCTCGATACGAAGCTCTTCAATATTCAAAGCGTGAATCATGGTCCACACAGGCCCACCCGTCCCTCCCTCTCATCCCGCTTCCGCTGTGACACGTCAGCAGCAGTCCCGCTGTAGCGGTCGATATCTCGACTTGTCATCAGCTGATTGGATGCGGCTTTGCGTTCAGTCGATTGCGTCATGAGAACAGGAGAGCAATGGATACCTAACGCTCTCCAGCGCGGTCACTGACTAATGGGCTTCAAAAACAACTTTGCTATAGTCTACCTGAATTTACTAGAATTGCGAAAGAACCTCGTTGCAGTTTTACCCGTGTTGTTATCGTGTTGCTAAAGAATAGATCAACGGTGGATTGCAAGTGTTGAAATAGGCTACCTTGTTCCAAGATCCAAACTAATGTCAAAAAGGGCATTCGATTGCTGAGCGCCTAGTCTCCAGAAATTGCTACAAAATTTCTAAAAGGAATGATTCCCGACCCGAGTTAAACCTTGGGATTCAAAGGTAGATAATGATGATGCTAAAGAACCTCGTCTTACTTGAAATGCTTTACTATACGATTAATAGTCATTAAACTCAAAGAATCCCAAGCATAAAGGCTAAGAACAATTACACAGGTCAACAAAATGAATTTTTTTTTCTCATCAGAGATTAAAATACACCTTTCTTAAGTATTTTTTGACGCTGATTACAAATCTGTAACCAGAATTTTTTCCAGCACGTATAGTTTTTGAGTTATGACCGATTCAACTTTAACAATACTAGCTTAGAATAAATGCATAAACATAAGTTCGTAGTTCTTTTTTTACAACACGTTTCAGTCAAAACAAATAAAAATATGCGAAACTGATCTCATTTGTCACTCACCACATCTTCTATTGTCATGGAGTGAATAGCACTTAATTATGACCGTTGTGCGTACGATTTTCTCTTGTGTGATTGGTTTAGATTATTTCGGTGCAACATCCAGCAGTCTGCCATCATACTCTCATTCCAGAAGTCTTGATAACGATTTTCCATTCCTTAAATATCTTGGTGAAACCGCTCACCCTGTTCATCACTGACTGAACCAAGGCTTTCTGGAAAGAAATCTAGGTGTGAATGCAAAAAATGAATCTTCAAAAAAATTCTGCAATCCGTCTCTTAGTAAGCAACTAGCAAATTCTGGATTCCTTGTCGGAGACTTAAATTGTTTCCTAAGAAGTTTTCATAAATCTATCTGAAGGCTTGCCATGCTTTCAGTTCTGAGATATTGAGGTACAGGAAGCAGCAATGTTTTTGTGAAACCACCTTGCATTCCCATACACATATCAATTTCCTTGAGATCGCCCCAGATATGCCACTGATGGTTTTTGAACTGAATGGCCTCGGAACTATATTCATATTCTCGTAGGATTCCTTGAGTTGTATGGAGTGGGCTATCGGAATAAATGTTTGAGTTGTATGGGGTGGGCTATCGGAATACATGTTTTTCATCTCCATTATGCAGAAGAACGGCTTTCTAGCTTGCTTAGAAGAATCGATAAATAACCGCCACTCAGATGGTACATGTGCCTGCATTAAGCTTATTAAGCCCATTAATGTCATTGCAATAACAAGGTGCCGCCTACTGTGAAGAATACTGCGAAATCAAGGTTTCTTTTTCTGTAGTGACGTATGCGAACATCGTTCTTAAGTAAGTTCCTTTCTTTCAGCCGGGACGCAAGAAGCTCCGCTTTTTCTTTCGATAGAGGCAAGTCTATGACGAGACCATTCAACTCATCTTGGTTGAGCGCTTGTGCTTCCAGACTCTCCGCGAGTAAGTAATCAGGATCAGTTGAAGATGATGTGTTATATGCTGCTGCTGCATCATCATCCGCTTTCGTTTCGCTGTCAATAGAATCAAGTCCCTCTTGTGAAGGTATGGGAACCGGCAAATAATTATCATGAGGTACTGGTCGGCATGCAGAGTCAAGGTCTGGATAAATTATGTTGTGCTTGTTCTTTACAGAAAACTCAATTACATTGACGCTACAAAAATAGCAGTCAGCATCATGATCTCCTTGCTCTCTCCATACCATAGGTATAGCGAAAGGCATGGAAGGCTTCCTTTTGTTTATCCAGTCGCGTAAGCAATTTGAACAAGAAGTGCATATGATATGTGGAGCCCAAACCTTATCTTGGTGTCTAAGTGGACAGCCGAAGTAGTCTCCGTAAAGTTTTCGAATATCCTTCGTAATAGTTCTCTTTTGCGACTTCGGAGTGAGTGAACCACACTCATATCAAAATGTACCCGAATGGTTTCTTCATTCAAGAGGCATATTGATTGATTTTACTTATGAAGATAAACTCAAGATGGTTACTTAGATTACATAATGACGTCACGTGGAAGTTCCCAATTCCCAAGACTATGAAGAAAAATTTTAATAGAGGTCCCTATAGGTCAATGCGTACGTAATATGCCCGCAAAAATTGCGAATAATGTAAATAAAATCTGCCTCATCACAAAAACTAGACTTGATAGAGAAAAACTGCTTGCATTTTTAGAATAAGCGTCAAAAATCCTATATAGATGACCTAATAATTTGCTTGATGAATAATCACTGTTGACCAGTGTTATATAACCTTACGCCTATCAGTATTATTAATCATACATAATCCATTCATCCATGTTCCGCGCCATTAGTTTTCCTGTTCCTTCTTTCATCATAACAATTTTCACAATTTATTGATTCAAAGTTATATTGCGTAGCATTTTTATTGGTAATCATAAAATATTTTTACTCTTTATTTTTAAGATATCATTTAGCTGACTCCACTCTCATTTTATTCGTGTAATAAACGAAGAGTTAAAGGCGACATACGTACATCGATACAGTGTAAATACGCAAAATGACGAGTTATTATACTCCATAGCTGAGCTAAATTAAGAGCTTTCATTGGTCGATATTAGCCATAATTAACACAGAACTTCACGAGTGTGCACTAGGGACATGCACAGCAGAATAATGAAGTCGTCAATAATTAAAGAACTTTACATAAACCTATAGTCAAACGTTTGCTGCATAGAATAGTATTCTTGCTTGCTCTTATTGTCTCTTTGTTAATGTTCACGATTGATGACAGCGATAGATGTAGAGGAGACGGCGGGAGAAGTAAATTCGATTCTCTATCAATTATATATAATTTAGCAATTCTTTTATTATATGAGTTACATACATGGAATATATTTTTCTGCATTTAAAATAAAACAGGAGTTTTAGCTCCATTAAATGCGAAAGCAGATATAAATACAAATTAATTAATGTTATGAAATTAAATGCTGAAATAGACCCCTAACTTTACTAATACCCAGAAAGAAAGTAATAGGAAGAATTAGGGAGCTAATGCAATAAAGACGTTTATAACAAGCTCTTGTAAACTTTAAATGTAACACTAACTCCTTTAAATCGTACTTCTTTTAACATCATATATATATATATATATATTATATATATAGAATATATATATAATATATATATACATATATATATATATATATATATATATATATATATATATATATACATACATGTATATAAATATATATACTGTATACATATATATATATATATATATATATATATATATATATATATATACAATTAAAGCTCTTAATAATTAATGAATCAGTTCTATATAAAATTCTTCGAAATACAGCTTGACAAAGTGGCAAAAATATTATACCACTAGGCCAATATCACATATTATAATCGAAGTCTAATTATATCTGATTCATTAGATGTCAATATAATAATGAATCATCAAAAGCAAATTCAATTATAACAAGGTCTTTTGTGTGTGTATTTTTAATTCTAAGTAAAAGATTATATAACTATTATATGACTTATGACAATTTACAACTTGTCATATAACTACTGTTCAAGCCGCATGCATTACATTCAGACGTCGATCAGCTTTTGTTAAGAGTTAATTTTCCATGAAGAAGCTAGCTTATCAAAATTGTGGATATTAAAAGGTTGTTAATAAAAAGAGTCTGTTAGAAGCATTTTATAATTGAACTACAGTAATATGCACTTACAGCATAACGATGAAGTGCAGCTAGTTCAGAACACGAATAATGTTTTTGCAAATACTAATTAATTAAAATTAAAATTACAGTAGCTAGATGCCGCAATAAAATGCCTATTATTACAGCCTTCGTTTAAGTCTTTTTTAATACTCTGATATCACACGCCAAAAAGACCGAAGTCAATTTCACGTAAGCTTCAGGTTTTCCAATCATTAATGTGACTGACGCGCACTGGATCTGAACCAAATATCTACTTAGCAACAGTCGGTAATCAACACAATCTTCCCAATGCTGCTGCAATTTACAATAATCCACTGATGATCATACAACTATATATGGATATTTCTTGACGGCATTACACGAAAGTGCTGGAGCCAATGGCGAAGTCGGTAAGATACTTGACCGCAGATCAGTAGGCCTACATGTATGTGCGGGGTTCAAATCCAGGGCTCGCCGTCACTGATATCGCTTTCGAGTGAGGAAACTGACGTTAACCTTAGCTTTACCAGCTTTGCTTTTACACGGCGCAATATCAACACATGAGCAATTAGAGATTCGAGACCTTTCGCCTCTTTAGCTTTCTTATACATTTCACTACATACATTGAAATATAAGTTACATTACATCTAGATCAGCAAACGATTTGACTTCTTTGGAGAACCTAACTCAATTCTTGTAGTTTCAACCTCCACACATATTTTTAACAGCGTTTTACGAACTATTCCTCCCTCTATTACAGTATAGGCATACTAAAGATGTTATCATTTAAGACGGAGTTATCATTTTAAATGTGCTTTGCTTGTGCATCTACTGTATAATCTTATTACGATAATTATAATTTATAAATTTATAAACAATCATGTCATCTTTTTGTAGTAACAAATAGTGCTTTTAAGCATAAATACGTCAGTCTTAATAGTCTAAGCAGATAGTCTAAAACCAAATATTACTAAAACTATATAATTAAATTTGGACGTATCATATTGGCTCAACATTGCCCTTAAGTTGTTCGAATGGCTTACATCCTTACTAAAGACACTAGCATGGGTAAAAGAAATACAAACCCGTGAGAGGTAGAGCTGCTGCAACAATCTTCCTTCACTTTCCTGCCACACTCTGCTGGTCCACTGCGCCTCTCTTTACAACTAGACATGACTTCATCAACCTCCACATTCAACAGCTCCTCAGAGGTGCTACTACGTGCAGGGTAGCTCAGAGGCGCTCCAACGTGCTCCTCAGAGGCGCTCCTAAGAGCAGGGTATACCTCAGAGGCGCTCCTACGGGCCGGCTCTACTCCTGATGAACTCTCAATTGTTGATTCCGCAGCAGAGGCGCTGGTAGGGGAAGAGGAAGGTACCTTGACTGGGTGAGAGTGAGAGAACTGGATTGAGAGCTGATGATCATCTAGATGACATCGATTTCTCATGAAGCGACTTTTACCGGATGCATGAATATCCATGAACGTGAAAACAGCAGAGCAACCAGAGTGACAACAGTGTGGCAACCAGTGTGACAATCAGTGTGACAATCAGTGCAAACTCTATCAAAACCTCTGAATTTCTCAGTCTCACATCGTACTTTAATCTGCCTTACGCTTTCAAAATCTTATAATACAACACAGGTGCATAATATCTACACGTGCATACAACATGAACAATATAAAAACAAGTAAAAGTTTATTTACATGTATAAATACAAAAATCGAATAACAATTAATAATCAATCACAAATCAATCAGATTCAACGTCCGGTGTACGCCGCACAGGCTTTTCAAAAAGGAAATCTAACACGTCACGGAATATTTCTAAATGACCACTTGTTTGTTAATCGCTTACAAATGGAGATGCGAATTGAGCTTAACTCGAACCTAGTAGAACTGCGAAATCTTAAAGTTTAGCCTAACCGAACCAAACGTAACCCTGTCGTAACCAATACTCAACTATACCCCAACCCTGATTCTGGAAAAGCCTAACCGAACCTCAAATTTATTTGTTGAATGTTCGGTTTATGGAAGCCGTTATACTGAGTTAGTCAGATTTAACACATGTATATTTAATACACTCTTTAGCAAATTGATAGACTAATCAAGTGGGTTCTAGTTTTGTTAAAGTCAAATGATCATATATTGTTGTAATTTATTGTAATGCTTACATGGATGAAAGGTATCGGGGTTCAAATCCCCTTAAGGGTTCAAAACCTCATCTATCTCAAACATGACTTGTTTGGCTTGACTCAGTATTTTGTATCGTTTTATTTCGCAATCAAAGGTCAGAAGGCGTCTTCCACGGGAACTGGTCAATAAAGTACTGGGGTTAAGGGAGTTGATCTGGGTTAATTACACAATATTACATTCACACAAACACAAGCACACATATACAATTTAATCTTCCAAGCAGCAGTTACCGTAATGCATTATACGTTAACTCTGTTCGTCTGGTTTACATCTTAAATACTTTCAGTTATTGTTACTCGCTCACAGCTAAGTGTAAAACTCTAAATTACATTTTAGTTACCGTTCCTCTTGTTGTTGTTACTGCCCTCATGTTAGCGTGTTACTTTAACCCGAAGAGATTCTGAGCTACAACCATCCAAGCTGTAACTTATAAACTGGGGACTAAATCTAGAAAACTAAAACTAGATGTTTCACTACAGCTTTCAAGTTTAGCTCATCACATGTCTCCGAATCGAACTAAGTAAACCGAACATTTTAAAAATTCTCATCTCTCATGAAAGGTGGTACAGTACAATATACATGTATATCCCCACCAATCTTGCATTTACTAGAACAATTTTTTAATGTAAATAATGTGCTATTTTCTAAGAAATTTTCTGTTCGAGTGATTTTGTCAAGTCTTCGCAAATAAAATAATTTCATATGGCAATTATATACTAAAATAGAGCATGCTGAGACCGCACAGCAACAGCAACTCAGCAACTCAGTTTTATAATATCACCTCAGCAGGTTGTTAATTTTCAGTTTAAACTAGCGATGGGAATCGAACCGAACCGAACCCTAACATCTAGAATTTTGACCGAACCGAATCGAACCCGAACCCAGACTCTGGCCGAACCCGAACCGAACCCGAGCCCAGACTTCGTCCAAACCGAACTGAACTAAACTCTTGTAGTTCCTTTCTTCTTCACCAGCCTAACATTAAATAAAGATAGTAAGAACAATGCAAATATATATTAGATTTTGCATGTCTTACAGTATGTAACAGCATATATCCAGGTACGGTAGGTTCCGACACAAATTTTAAAATGCTATCGGTACAAAAGAATAGTAGCGAGAAGCGAAACGGGCGAAACAGAAGATAATGGATAGTCTGAATGATACGGCATTGAAATATGGAATGAAAATTAACATCAAAGAGACAAAAAGTGATGAGAGTATTCCATAAAAATCTGAAAATGCTTGACTCAATCTACCTGGATTTGTTCTTGTTAAATTCAAATTATGAATTTTTTCTAATTTTAGTGCGCTACCTTAATATCTTTGCAGCCAGATTTACAAATAATTATATATGACATTCTGTATGTCTTAACACTATCTGGAGTAAATAATTTCGCACCTTAGCATTGCAATAATTTCATAACTATTTTCGTAACTTCATAATTGATCTTAGAGTTTCAAATCTGAAACCCTAAAAGTGGCCACACACGATCAAATTTATCTGAACAGATATCTGTTCAGATAAATTTGACGGAGCCCACACACGGTCAAATTTAACTGACAGATATCTGAACAGATAGCTGATAAGATATCTGTTCAGATAAATTTGATTCGTCCACACACGGTCAAATTTATCTGTTGAGATCTGAGTTCTGAAGATATATTTTGGCCACACACGGTCAAATTTATCTGCAGATAAAACTGATGATCGCCCACACACGGTCAAATATAACTGTTCAGATATCTTATCACTTATGCTAATTAGCTGTCAATCATTTCCAGACTACAGCGCGTGTGACTGGCGTTGTTATTACTACAGTCAATCAATATATTTTTGAGCTATTTAAACTAATAATTTGAGAGCTAGCCATCCACTGATTGATGCTGGCTGTCCAAATGATGGACTTTTCATTTAATGATTTAATAGGTTCATTTTTATTATTTTATTTTGTAATCTCAATTTAAAATTATACCCCTGCCTATTTCGTATGCACAAGTTCAACTATTATCATTAGTTTTATTTACGTTCACCATACATGTAGATCACATTTAGTCTGTGTTTTTTCAGTGGATTGCGCGTTTGAATCCAGGCCAATTGCATGCGAGGCGAACGCTTTAACCGTTAAGCCATATCCACCCAATACTTCACTATCAGTACAACAGTATAATTTAATACTAGTTATAGTCTATACTTCCACATGGTAGGTATTCTGCATCATTAAGTATTCTGCATCATTGTCACTGTTTAGTTTATATTTCTGCATCCTCGTACAGGCAAAGTTTAGTACATGTAGGACTATATATAACATAACATAAAATAACGGCACACTGAGTCAGGAAGCACAGATGCTTGATTAATGCCCATTTCCTCATTCTTCTCCATGGTTATTAGTAATCGTTTCCTTTTGGTGGCGCATTAATTGCAGCCGGCGCGGATTTAAGAATAACCTTCCATCACCCTGGGATTTTTCCTCCCAAAGCTGTCAACACTCGGTCTTCCAAGGTGGTCATTCACAAAGTACTTACTGAGGTCGGTGTAGCTTAACTTCGATACTTGACGCGCAACTGAACCAAGTGCGATAAATCCCGCCAGACGGCCTGTTTATGAAGTGTCATTATCGTGGGGAGATAGTGAAACACTGTATAAATTGCGCATGGCATTTTTATTGTTGAGAAATACAATAGAGATTGACTATAAACAAAATTATTATTCTTTGTTTATAAAATTTAAATTTGTTTAGCGAAGGTGTTTAATATTGAAATTAAAAAAGCCGTTTGAAGGGGTTGAAACGAAAGGGTCTAGATGGAACATTAAGGTCGCGTATATATATATATATATATATATATATATCGATTTGGCGTATATAACGTTTGCACAACTATGTTTTTATTTTTCACGTCGCAGCGCAGTCCCGAACTCGCGACCTCTTGTTCTAGAGGCGAGCTCTTTATCACTGCACTACTAGTCATTCAATTTATATTAAAATCAATATTGAAATTTAATAAGGATATTTAATTCGGTAACGCTTTTCTCTGTATGTCAAAAGCATCTTATAATGATTATGATTTATAATACTTTTATTTTAATTACTCAATTAAGAAATTAATTTCTATTTAGAATGCTCGAATTAAAATAAGTTTAGGCCGACAAGTGCGCCAAAAGTCTTTGTGTGCGGGACAAGTCTTCAGATCTGAAAACTGACGCGGCCACACACGATCAAATTTATCTGAACGGATATCTGTTCAGATGAGTTTGATGGTTTTCCCATCAGTTTTAAAAACTGACACTCATCAGTCTTCTCATCAGTTTTTGCCCACACACGATCAAATTTATCTGTTCAGATATCTGAACAGATATCTGTTCAGATAAGTTTGATCAGTTAATTTTGATCGTGTGTGGAGAAACTAGGTCATCAGTTCTCTCGTCAGTTTTCTAATCTGACGCGGCCACACACGATCAAATTTATCTGTTCAGATATCTGAACAGATATCTGTTCAGATAAGTTTGATCAGTTAATTTTGATCATGTGTGGAGAAACTAGGTCATCAGTTCTCTCGTCAGTTTTCAAATCTGACGCGGCCACACACGATCAAATTTATCTGTTCAGATATCTGAACAGATATATGTTCAGATAAGTTTGATGGCAAAATTGATCGTGTGTGGACACTGTAAGGTAAATTTTGAAGCTTATTACTGGTCAGTTGATAGCAAACGGTTTATAAAATATCTACATGTATATTATGAACATTTGTTGGTCAACTTACAATATTTTAAGAAATGTACAGGAATAAATACCACTTCTCTCCTTTTTTCATTGTCATATTTTTAACAAAGTGAAAAAATGTGGCAGCTATTATGACTTAATGAATTTTAAAACACATTTACCATAAAAAATTTTAAATATGTGTATCATAACCATTATTATTATAAATAAAGTTAAACAATTGCAACATTATCCAAACCAAGCCATTTCGAACTCGAATCGAACTCTTGCGAGTTGGAAAGCAAGCCGAAACCGAACCGAACCCAAAACCTTGTCATAACCGAAACCGAACCGACTTTCATTTTCAACGAACCGAACTTAACCGAACTCTCAAATTGTTAACTGCTAACCGAACCCGAACCGAACTTTCATTTTCAACGAATCGAACCGAACCCGAACTCTGGAAATTCATAAAATTCCCATCTCTAGTTTAAACACATTTCTGATTTATTTTTAGATTTCAATACTTATCGACAATTTTGCCCTTTAAATAGACTTAATTACAATTACTAATTAGATTTTGAGTACACCATGGCTGTTGCAGCAGCTGGTAGCGGATATAGTTAACTCAAGGCCGAGCAGTAGCTCAGCTGCAGGTTTATAGTTGTCGCTCCCCGAGGCTTATTACTCATACAATAAGCGAATAACCATCGTTTCGTTATTAGTCCGTCAATCGTTTCGTTATTAGTCCGACACATTAGAGAGCACGTTGCTATAGCAACAGAGAATCTAATCAGGCATCTAAGCCTATATTGGAAAGTTTTAAGATAAAGACTTTAAGAGTCTTTATTAACAGGTCGGTTAATTTTGTTACAGTTAGTTTGAGAATATTGGAATTAAAAATTAATCAAGTGAAAGAGAGTCCTTCAGTACTATTAGGCCTAACTCCTTTAAAGAGAAATATTTGTGCGGCATGAAATTTTCCAATCATAAAACCTGATTTGCACTGGATCTGCGACATACAGACAGAGTGGTGTAGCGTATCGGTGAGTTACACGGACATTGACTTATACAATAGCAACATCGGCAATAGTTCCCCACTAACAATCTTTTGCCACGATATACAATCCAATAAAGCAATTCTAGTCTCCATTAATGAGTACATGTAGATTATAATAATTGTCGCAAACTCGTTTTATTCTGGTGTGATAGGCAAGTAATATATATAAAAGATGATGCTAAACATAGTATACGGCAACTTAATTAATTAGTAATTACGTAATATACAGTAAATAACTATGTGCTTCCTGGTTTAAATTTTAACAGTACAGTGAACATCTTAACCCTTTGTTGGTGCGTCTGAAGTTTATTCCATTAGTCAATGATGTACGGCCATAGTATGCTGAATGGTCTGCTGCTGATAAATCAACTGAATCAAGAAGACTTGATGATGATGATGATGATGATGCTGCTGCTGCTGATGATGATGATGATGATGAGACCGAGACTTAAGTTTTAGGTAGAACGGTCAAGTCTCAAAACTAACATTAAAGTTTGTTTGACGCGGTGACGCTCATTGCAACATTCTAGAAGAGGAGCGAAGAGGGAAGAAGCGCTGTAGACTTAAACAAAACCTGTAAAGATTTCTTTAAACGATAAATAGTGAAAGTAAATTCTTCTGCTCCATTTAATAGAATGTCCGTTGTTTTGTACAGAAATTTCTCTGAAGATTCGATAAACAGTCAAAGGCCTTCGAATCATCGAAGAATACTTAGTGATCGACAAAAATGCTCTCTAGATCGCGAATATGTAGATGGACTGTGAGTAGGAATGCATGTCAATGGACCTATCATGTAGCAGAAGATTAGAGAGAGAGGGGGAGGGAGGGAGGAAATGTGTGTGCGCTAGAGAGAGAGAGAGAGAGAGAGAGAGAGAGAGAGAGAGAGAGAGAGAGAGAGAGAGAGTATAATTAGTAAGATTCTATTAAATTGATAGTATTTTAATGTAGACTAAACTTACTTAGAAATTTCTAATATTCAATTAATTATAATAGTTATTAATTTGCATAGTTAAAGATAACTATCATAATAAATGTGAATTATCAGTATAACCTAGGCCTAACGCACAAGTTTCCACACGCTAAGCCAATACACTGATTGCTGCGCAGTTTGCAGGTTACTTAAAGCTCTTCGATTGTTTACTGCATTTACTGTCGAAGCATTCGACATGAGTGTAATTAAAAGCTTAATTATTCACAAAATATTAAACACAGATCAATTATCACTTTACTAATTAAAAACATGTAGGCCTATTTATTTAGTGTTTAATTACAAGATAATAATTTTCAATATATTTACAAACTCAACAGTCAACAGTAGGTCAGATAGCTCAAGAAACTGCATTACTTGAGCGACAAGTGACAACCTCACAGGCTTAGCGCAGCAGAGCAGGCGACAAGCTCAGCTACCACACAACTCCTGTACCAGCAGCTACTAGCTGTAGCAGCTACTAGCTGTAGCAGCTGGCGCTCGTTAACGTAGCCATAGTACAGGCTTCCACATATCTCTCTATAACTCCCTCTCTCTCTCTCTCTCTGTTATTTTCTTTCTTTCTTTCCACTATACGATTTGTCTAATTTGAATTTGGGGATCAAGCAGATTAAGGAATATTTGCTCAAATGCTGGAGGGTAAATGAGCATTTGTTATGTCCATTGTTTTATATTTAATGATTTGGAACAGAACAAGGTTGATGACGTTCTTGTCTCCAATGACTATGTTTGCTTCAGATGTTGGTCTAGTAATTGACGACTTTGATATGCATACAGGTTAAATAACTCATATATAATATATTTAGAAGCTGAATGATCCAATACAAGTAAAACACTAGCTAAACCTCATCAGTTTACAGGAGTTATGATAGTGATGGTTAAATAACATGAGTCAATATACTTAAGCTATATATAGGCCAATACAATCACAGTGTACACTACTCACAATACTCGCTATCTTTTTACAAGGAGATCGGCCTTCTCGTCCAAATTAAGGCCTCAGCGCCGAGCCTTAATGCTTTTAAGCCCTATATCTTAATGATAATCATAAAATCGTTTTTATAAAGCAACCAATGCTTTCTGACCCAGTTTCCTGTCATGTTATAACTTTAGGAAGATATCCCTGAACAAAAAAACTACAGAGTTACAGACAACAAAAATTACCCGTTCAATTCTTCCAAGAAAAAGATTAATTGTATAGAAATATGTTTCCTATATAAGGCTAAATTAAACAATGTACTTCTGAATAACATTGCTCAGACTAATTTAAAGTATTACTAAAATATTAGAATATAGTAACATCTGATTATTTTTCTTTAGATATTGACCTAAGCTCTACACTACCAAGACTACACTGTTTACACATTTTTATTGTTAGCTATGTTATTAGCCTAACTGAACCCATTAAAACTCATCTGCCAATTTAATTGTCGCCCATTTATGTAAATTATTTCAGTCATTCTGAATAGGTCTTTTCGGTAATAGCTATAAATAAATTAGCTATAAATAAATTTTTAGAGTTTTTTCGGAAGTGGCAACGCTCCTCTTGTTTATTTCCTGAATTATATTGTGATAAATATCAGATTAATTCGTTAATTTCGGGTTATTGGATTACATCACTAAGTCTGTTAGGACTAAGCCGTTATCGAAATCTGTCAGCGATCAGATTTGTATTCTTAATTTGTCTATAGTGAGGCTAATTACTTGTAATAGGGTTATTTTCAATTACACACGTGTGATTGTAGTACTTCAAATATTAAAGACAAAAAAATATTACACACTATTAAAAAATTAAAAAATAAGAAAAAATAAAAAAAATTAAATATTACATACTATTATGATTAAAGTATCAACTAAGATGAAGCTGAATTGAGTTTCGTGCGATGAATGTAAGAGATGGGACATATTCGACAATGTCTCGGAGGTATTAGGCATTGAGACTTTCGATGCGGCTATGTTGAAATCGCTTAGTTTTGAATGCGAGCAGTGTGTGCAGGAGAAAAGAATTAAACAGCTTGAGGAGCAGGTAAAATTGACTGGCGTGAAGGAAGTAAAGGAGCATGTTGAAGGACTAAAAAAGGAAGTGACGGAGTGTTTGGCTCTAAAACAAGCTTTATCTGGATTGG
The DNA here is from genome assembly GCA_905160935.1 of Enchytraeus crypticus. Lineage (NCBI taxonomy): Eukaryota > Metazoa > Annelida > Clitellata > Enchytraeida > Enchytraeidae > Enchytraeus > Enchytraeus crypticus. The sequence goes on from CAJHZI010000331.1 coordinate 73,136, forward strand.
AGACAACTTCAGTAGCTCTGACTGAATTTAAAGAGGCTTTGGGTGATGTGAAGGAGATAAGGGATGGATTGGAGGAGATCGGAAATTTGAAGAACAAAATAATGGAATTGGAGAAACTAAAGATAGCTTCAGAAGAGGTTAAAGAATTAAAGGAACTTAAGAAGGCTGTAAAGAAAGACTTCAAGGAAGCTAAGAAGGAAGTGAAGGATCTGTCTGGAATTAAGAAAGGCTTAGACAACAATGCAAAAATTGTTGCGGTTCTACAGAAAGATGTTGGCAAGGTAGAAGAATGGAGGACGATAGTAAGCAAAAATTCAAAGCAGGTAAAGCTAGTATCAGAACAGCTCGATATGGAGCAGAGGAAGCTGAATGTTATAGTACATGGCGTTAAAGAAAGCTTAACAGGAGACAATGAGGAAAGTGATAGAGAAAAGGTCAACAATATTTTTAGTAAAGGGCTCAACATGAAGACCAAGCATGTTTTAAAGGTATCTAGGATAGCCAAGTTGAATGCAGATAACGAAAGGCCTAGGCTCATTAAGTTTGAACTAAGCTCAGTTGAAGGAAAGGTAGAGGTTCCAAAGAGAGCTAAGCAACTCCGAGAATCTGACGACTACAAGAAGATTTCCATAGTTCCTGACCTCACTAAAAAACAACAGTTATTGTACAAGGAACTTAGGGATAAGGTTAAAGAATTTAGTTCGGAAGGAACAAAAAATGTGGTAATTAGCAAAGGAAAAGTAATAAAAAAACTTAGATGGAAAACAGGTAGTGCTATACATTCCGAGTATAGAGAAGAAATAGACAAATACATATGTATTAGTCAAAATAGATTAGATCAATCTGGTAGCTCTAATGAGATAACAAAATCAATAGATAAGTTAGACTGTATGCTTTGTAATGCTAGGAGTATTGTTAATAAACGTAATGAATTAGAATTATTGGTAGAACAGAATAATTATAGTATAATTGGCCTCACTGAGACTTGGTTATATAGTTCAATAGATAACTCTGAAATAGAATTAGAAGGTTATAAAATTTTTAGAAAAGACAGAATCAGTTCTGTTACAACCAGAGGAGGAGGGGTTCTATTGTATATTAAGGATCACATAAATGTAGTACAGAGAGATGACATATGTGATACCAATTTTCCTGAAAGCCTATTTTGTACCATAGAGTGTAATGGCGAAAAATCACTACGAGGCATATGTTATAGATCACCAGATAGCACAGCTGATAATGACTTAGGGTTATTCAATTTCTTTGAGCAAGCTTGTAGTGATTGTAAAAATTGTGTGATATTAGGTGATTTCAACTTCAAGGAATTAGTATGGAATAATTTAGATTCATTATCAGATGACCATCCATTAATAATTTGTATAAATGATAACTTCATGTTTCAGTTAATTAGTGAACCTAGTCGAAAGGGAAATTTTTTAGATCTATTATTTAGCTCAGATGAAAATATTGTAGAGAATATAATGGTTAGAGAACCTTTAGGAACTAGTGATCATAGCATGATAGATTTTCAATTAATCACTAATAAAGTAAAAACTAAGAAAGAGAGTAAAGTATTGAATTTTCACAAAGCTAACTATCACACTATAATTGCAGCTGCTCAACTAAAGGGTTGGGACAGCATATCCTTGAATAATGTTAATGATATATGGTCAATTTTAAAGAATGATATTTTAGAAATCAGAAATAAATTGATACCTTCAACATATAGGTCAAAAGTAAAATGCAAATGGGCAACTACATTATGCAAAAAGTTAAGGAGAGCAAAGAGACGAGCTTGGGATAAGTATATAAAATCGGGTAGAAAATTGTCATATTACAATAAGTAAAAGGAGAAATTAAGTAAGTCTACTAAGGCAAATGATGAGGCAAGGAAACAGTTTGAGATTGAATTAGCTAACAATGTAAAAAATGACAATAAAAATTTCTTTGCCTATGTTAGAAATAAAGAGAGGAACAAAGTTAAAGTAGGTCCATTGCGGGATGCTGACGGTATCATTATCACTGGTGATGAGCTCACAGCAAACATGTTCAATGATTACTTTAGCAGTGTTTTTACAGTAGAAAATTTGGATAACATTCCAACAGCAGATAGAATATTTTCAGGTCTAGAATCAGAATGTTTAAGTGAATTAGTCATTGACAAGGAAATAGTGCTAAAGAGACTTAGTGAAATTAACTGTAATAAAAGTCCAGGTTCAGATGATCTTCATCCTAAGTTACTTTTTGAGCTGAGACACCAATTGGTAGGTCCCCTTACTAAATTGTTCAAGCTATCGCTCGAAACTGGGATTGTACCTCAAGACTGGAAAGAGGCCAGGGTGTCGCCCTTGTTCAAGAAAGGTAGAAGAGACAAACCTGAGAACTATAGGCCAGTTAGTTTGACTAGTATCATAGGTAAGGTGTTTGAGAGCATTATTAAGGATAGTTTAGTTACACATTTCAATAGTTATGGATTAATACGAAATAGTCAACATGGATTTACCAGAAATAGATCTTGTCTAACAAACATCTTGAGCTTTATGGAATCCGTCACACTACATGTTGATAACGGTAATCCAGTAGACATTGTCTATTTGGATTTTGCAAAGGCGTTTGATAAAGTGCCTTACGAGAGATTGTTTTGTAAACTTGAAGCTTATGGAGTTACTGGCTCTGTCCTGAATTGGATTAAAAGTTGGTTAACCTCCAGGAGACAAAAAGTTTGCATTTCTAATCACGACTCGGCTTGGCGCAGTGTCACTAGTGGGGTTCCACAAGGTTCAGTGTTGGGTCCAATTTTATTTTTGGTTTACATTAATGACTTAGACAATAGCCTAATATCCAAAATGAGTAAGTTTGCTGATGATATCAAATTATGTAAAAATATAGGTAATCTAGAGGATATGTTATGACTTCAGTGAGATTTAGACAGTTTGCATAATTGGGCAACTACTTGGCAGATGAGCTTCAATGTTGATAAATGCACAGTTATGCATGTAGGTCACAACAATAGTTGTAATTAATATAAGCTTGGTAACGCAGAACTAAAATCATCTATTAAAGAAAAAGATCTAGGTATCATTATTGATAATACCCTAAAATTGTTAGAACAGTGTAAATCAGCAGTAAATTGTGCTAATCGCACTTTAGGTTTAATTAGGAGAACTATAAAAAGTCGTAATAAGGATATAATAGTTCAATTATATAAAGCATTAGTAAGGCCTAAATTAGAATATTGTGTACAAGCGTGGAGACCTTTTTTAAAGAAGGATGTAGAATCTATGGAAAGAGTTCAAAGGAGAGCAACTAGAATGATTCCTGAATGTAGAGGTCAAAGCTAGGAATCTAGGTTGGATGTATTAGGTCTAATTAGTTTAGAAGACAGACATACAAGAGGGGATTTAATTCAAGTGTTTAAAATAATTAAAGGTTTTGACAATATCGAATGTGGAGAATTTTTCAAATTATCTGATTACGCTAGAACTAGAGGGCATAGATTCAAAATAATAAAGGTTAGATCCAGATTAGAGGTTAGAAGAAACTTTTTCAGTAAGAGGGTTGTCAATATATGGAACGTGTTACCTCAGTATGTAGTAGAGGCAGAGTCAGTGAATGCTTTTAAGATTGGATTTTGCGTATCTATGGATGTTTACACTTATATCTCCCAGCGCTTTGAATTAGTTTTTACTTATTTTCATGCTTAGTTTTAATCATTTAAGCCTCAGATTGCCCACAGTTACGGCTCTTCTCTTCCATTCCAACGTCTATTCATCAGCAGTTTATGTAACATTATAATATGTGGATATACACATATGTATATATTTCATTTTCGCATCTGACCTTTGATCCCTATCGTAACCTGTATTTGGATATACTTGGATCGGTTGCAATCGGCTAAGTTCGTCTCTCTCCGTATAATCCTATTCACGACAAGCGTTATATTGCCGTCACGCTTGAGTAACCGTCTACACTGATCTCGACTTCGGCGTGTATTTAGATTCTCTCCATTAATATCTACAAATTAATTGAAGATATTCCTCAATGAAACGTGTCCGATCCTTGTAAAGTTTAGGTCCTAATAATGATGGACCTGAGCAGTTACCTAATAAACTTGCCAGAAAAGATAAACAAAAGCTTTCTGCCTCTCATTCTGACTGCTTGATCTGTAAGTCCAAATGCTTTAACGAGCTGCAATGCTTCTTTTGCTCCAAATCAGCTCACCTAAGTTGCTGTGGTGTTAGCAATACTCATTCCGTCTTGGCCTTGCAACTCGTCGGTGTGCTGGGTTGGACATGCATAGCATGCAAATCACTACTCAAATCTACCTTTAACCAGGGTTCGGTAATAGAGAGCCAAATTAAATCTCTAAATCAGGAAGTTGGTGATTTGAAATCATCCATTGAGGAGCTGAAAGGATTAACCCACAGTGGTACAGCTAATGATCAAGCTGCTGATGGTGACCACGGTGATGGAATAAATACGAATCTTAGACCGTACACCAAGTCAAGTGAAAACTGGAGAGTGATCAAGAAAACTATCTCTAATGAAGTCAAAACTACCATCAATAGAAAAAGGAATATTGTGGTGAGCGGCATTGGCGAATCCGCTTCCTTCGATAATCCAATCTATAAATCCAATAGAATCCCTCGATAAATCCACAGTCTCCAATATTTTCAGAACTGAATTCCACCTCAATCCACATATTACTTTCACGAAGAGGCTGGGTAAACCCCGTTCCACGGGATCTCCTCGACTGCTATTGGTTGGATTGTCGACAGAAGCTGAGGCGCAACAGCTCTGCAAGTTGGCTCGTAACCTCCGTCAGTCCTCCGACCCCAGCATTGCCTCCTCCGTTTACATCAACCCTCATCTTTCTCAAGAGGAAAGCAAGGCCCAGTACCTAAGGATAGTTAAGAATCGCGAGCCTCGCACTCGTACTGGCGGGTTAAATGCCCCTAACATATTAAATCCAACTGACTTCCCCCCGTTACCTCCTACTCGACTCAACGGAATGCATAGTAGCATCCTGAATCCGGCTGCAGCTTCCTTCGTTTCTCCTACTCCTGGTACGTCATCAACTCCGGACTTTTTTCCTGCTCCCTCTACCGTTCCTCAATCTCTCATTCCCCCTGCCGCTCTCTCCTGGCCTTCCTCTCTACATGTCCACAACCCGGTGAACTGCTCTACTAACTGACTCGACACTCATCCCCCTCGTGTGGACTCCCGCTCACTACAGACCAGTTCAGCGTTATCTAGTCATCCTGCCCATCTGAATCATTGTTATAAAGTCGATAAAATATATAATTGTAAATTTTCATCTAACTTTAAGTGTTTACTCTCTAATCTTCATAGCCTTAAGAACAAGACATCTGAATTTAATATAGCTATGTCATCTCTTAATATTGATATCGCCTGTCTATGTGAGACTTGGCTGAACGATTCTATCCTAGATAGCATAATAGTCAGCGGTGATTTTAATATTTTTAGGAAGGATAGATTAGATAGAAAAGGTGGGGGAGTGACAATTATCTGCAGATCCTTACCTAATATTGTATAAATACGGGTTGATATACCTCTCCGATTACCTGTCCGATAACCGATTCTTGAACTACTAGTTTTGGATATTCTTGTACGCCCCTATGATGGTGACAGACTGGTAGTGGTCTATTGTCCTCCTGACCGGGTACATGATGTATTAATGTGTCAATTGTTAGTATCTGCATTAATGTTTATTAGTTCTACTAGTTTGCCTATATGCATTGTTGGCGACTTTAATTTATCTCTTATCGACCGGCGTAAACTAACTACACCTAATCAGCAAACCTATGTTGATATTCTAAGCTTTTTTATTTCGAATTCTTTTGAACAACTGGTTTCTTTTCCTACTCGTGCAAATAATATCCTTGATCTAATTTTTTCAGATAATCTCTCCCTAGTTTCTAATGTCACTTACACTACTCCAATAGGCTCAAGTGATCATCTAACTGTACTCTTTAATATCCGAACGAATTTGATTGCATATTCTAACCTTTTCCCCTTATCTCCTCCTTCGTTTAAAGTCGACCCCTTTAATTTCTCAGTTTATAACTATGACAAAGCTGACTGGGATAGTCTTAAGAGTTTAATCTCTAATGTGGATTGGTATGCCAACTTGTATGAATGTTGCTCCATTGACGAATGTTGGTACAATTTCTGCTCCATTTTGGACAATTTATTTTCTATGTGTATTCCTAAAAAAACCAAAGAAACTTCAGGTCCTTCACGCAGTAGCATCACCCATTTCAAACCAACTCGCCGTTTAAAAATTTCAAACCAAATTAAGAGAATGATGTGCAAAAAGTTAAGAGCATGGCGTTTATATAAAATGTCTCGCTCCTATATCAATAAGATGAATTTCCGTAAATCTTCACTCGATTTAAAAAAGGCAATCAATAAACGGATAATGCTCTATGAAAATAAACTAATTGCAAGTAAATCTCTCAAGACATTTTACAATTATGTCAAACGTAAAACATCTAGCTCTTGCTCTATTCCTCCGTTAACTATACCTAACTCTAATTGCCCTACTGCGTTTAGTGATAGCGATAAATCTTGTATATTAAATAATTACTTTTGCTCGGTTTTTACTAAAGACAATGACGTCATGCCAACATTCCATTTCCCGAGTACCCCTAAAGAAGATTTATCCCTTGACCATATTATTATTTCTGAATTCTCTGTACTTAATAGCATAAGTAAATTAAATAATAATGGCTCCCCTGGTGCTGACGGCCTACCTCCTTCTCCCCTAAAAAAGCTTAGGCACGTCATTTCTAAACCTCTTTCCATGCTCTTCAATTTATCCTTAAATTATGGTGAAATTCCTTTGGCTTGGAAACGCTCCATTGTTATACCTAATTTTAAAAAAAGGAAATAAAAATGACCCTAACAATTACCGGCCTATATCATTTACCTCTATCATCTGTAAGCTTTTGGAAAGGATCAATAAAGACCAATTTCTTGCTTATCTTACTACAAATAAGTTACTTTACTCCAAGCAATACGGCTTCTTACCCAAAAGGTCTACTAACTCCCAATTATTACGATATTTTAACTCTTTGACTACAAACTTAAGATACGGGCATCAAGTTGACTCTGTTTACCTTGATTACTCGAAAGCTTTCGACATTATTGCACATTCTAAGCTTTTATTTAAATTGCATAAATATGGCATAAACGGCAAACTTCTATCTTGGTTTTCCTCTTTTTTAAATGACAGATTTCAAGCGGTTAGAATAAACAATTCCTACTCTAACTGGTCTCCTGTGCTCAGTGGGGTACCCCAAGGTAGTGTTTTGGGTCCAATACTTTTCCTGGTGTACATCAATGATTTGCACCTCTGCTGTCCTGAACTCGATACCTTGTTCCTTTTTGCCGATGATGCTAAATTCTTTGTTGATATTAAGTCGCATTCTGATTGTGTTGCTCTCCAAAAATCTCTTAACTCCATTCATGCATGGTCAACGAGATGGCAGTTGAACCTAGCTGTGAACAAGTGCCAAGTATTGTCATTTTGCCTTAGTAAGGATACGTGTATAGAATTTAATTACAAGCTCAATTCTATCAACTTGACCAGGGTCTATGAAATCACTGACTTGGGGGTGACTTTTACGCAAGACCTTTCTTTCTCCACTCACATCAAAAGTATGTGCAACAAAGCCAGGAAAAAATCTTTTATTATTTTGAATTGCTTTAAATCAAAAGATAAAACATTAATATTTAAAGCATTTACTGTCTTTGTTCGCCCTATAATTGAATATTGTTCCAATGTATGGTCTCCTTTTCGTAAATCTGATATTGATCTTATTGAATCAATTCAGAAGAAATTTACCAAACGTCTTTTTGGATTGAGTGACCTCTGCTATTCTGATAGACTTGAGATACTTAACGCTGAGTCACTTGGACTACGAAAATTAAAATCTGACCTATATACATATTATAAAATAATAAATAATTTCATTGATTTTCCGCGCAGTGAATTTTTTACTTTTAAATCTGGTTAAACCAGAAACAATGGTGCTGCAATATACATAAATACCTTTAGATATAACGCAGAACGTTATCATTTTAAAAATAGATGTGTTAGTAAATGGAATAACCTTCCTCATATTGTCAGTAATGCAAGCTCTCTTCCGTCCTTTAAAAAGGGCCTATGTCAATCTGATATAGGCCTACATAAATGGTTGAAGTATTGCTTTTAATTGTTGTGATTTCCATTTGCTTGTATACTGCTTTTGTATATTTATATTGCTTGTATACTGATTTTAGCGTATTTATTTTAGCTCTATGTTTGAGATTACCTTCGCAATTGTACGTAGTACATTTTAATCCTATTAATTAATCCTTTAATTTTAATTTTCTACTTTTAATGAACTAAATCCGGAATATGTAAGCGCTTCTATAGCCTGTATCCTCCGTTCACACAAACGTTTCAATATTTAGCTTTTATATCTGCTTTACCTGTTTTAAATGTCTGATGTGATAAATAAATAAATAAATAGGCTAGATTAGTATTGGAAAGAAATACATTGAATTGATAAATTGTTTGTTTGTTTTGTGTAGATAGGCTGATTAGTTGCACCACGTGAGGGTATTTGATTTCTAGGTATCCATGAGTGTGGGTAAGGCTTGTATGTGTATGTATGTGTAGGTGTGGGTATGTGTGTACACATGTGTGTATGTCTATGTATGTTTGTGCATATATGCGTGTATGTATTGTAATGTATGACTATATTTTGCAAATTGTTGATATGCCTAGTATGTATTTATATGCATACTCGAATATTTTTATCTGTAAGGTCGATGTGTGTATGTACAAGTGAGTGTATTCTATGTGTATATATGTAGGTGTATGTGTAATTGTGTATGAGTGTATATATGTATGTGTATGTATATATGTATATGTGTATGTGTGTATATATGTGTGTTTATGTGTATATTTGTGTGTATATGTGTATATATGTACATATGTATGTATGTGTGTATATGTATGTATATATTTGCATATTTATGGGTGTATCTGTATATATATGCATGTAGGGGTGTATGTGTGTATGTATTTATGCATGTCTATATGTGCAAGTGTGTGAGTGTGTGTATGCATGTATATGTATGTGTACATGCATGGGTGCATGTATGTATGTGTATTTGTGCATAGTTATATATCTGTGTGTAAGTTTATAATTGAGCTGGTTATTTGTGGGTGTGGTAAGTTGGTGAGTGTTTAGTTTTTTTTCTTATGTTCTCCTTTTGAAGCCTATCAACTTGTCAAGGTTTGTATCTTTTTTTCTTTACGGTCTCTATGTATAGAGGCATGAAATTACGATGAAGACTGGTGTTACAAGTCTTTGTGACTTCCTTAACTAGTATAATTATGTTAAGTTAAGTTACGTTAAATAGATTAAGGAATTTATTCTATCGTACTAATTAATGTTCTTTAAAGAAAATTTGGCTTTTCATGCTGGACTACGTAATTTTTTTCCATTTCTCTTTTCCTCCATTTCTCCTATCCTTAAAAGCTATTTATTTTACTTAATTGGTTTGTAATATCCCGGTTTCTTCTACTAAATAATTATAAGTCCTCATATAAATTATATATTAGTAGATATTTACGCTATTTTACCTGTAGACCCATTATATTTACATGTAAATACATGGATCAGCTGTCCACATACAAACAAACCAGTGTTACCAGTGCAACAAAATATGTTTCTATTACCGAACTGATCTATTGATACTATTGATATATTATCTTGCAGGGAAGTCATCGTTACTGTAATGTTAAAGATCTTTATGTTTCTTATGATATTTTGCCAGTTCATCTATTGCATAAATACTGTATGGCCAAGTTGATTCATAAATGTATTAGCAGTAATCTACCTAAGTCTACAGTATTGGCTAATATATTTGATCTCAACCACTCTAACCATAATTATTCAACTAGACTGCTTGACTCCAACTATCTGTTTAAAAAATCCAATGTGACATTCTACAAATCTTATGTAAATGAGGCGTGTACGGACTGGAATAAAATTCCACCAATATTACGCAACATCAAATTGCTTCCAACCTTTTCTAGAGAATTTAAACAGTATTTATTAGAAAATTTGTCTCAACAAGAAAAATTGTTTTTTTTTCTCATCCAACTTCTGCTTTGTTGTAATTTAAAATCTTCTATATTGACACTTTCACTCTTTTATTTTGATTAAAAGTTTGATTTAGGCATGTGGGACGCTTGTTAGCGGGGTGATTGATATCCGGGTGGGCAACTCGATAGGGTGTTATGCTCCCTCATTGATGGTCTGGTTTTTGCATGTATTAGTGTGCCTGTCTGCGTTTTTACTTTGTACATTTATGTTATTCGAAATATGTTGACTGTCGTGCTGTGTGATATGTGAACAAAAAAAAATATTCTTATATTCTCTAAACTAATCATATTTTTTTCATTTCGGGTTTTGAACCATCATGGTAAACAATGTCAAGGTTACCTAAGATAATCTTATTATATCGCTATCACTGATCACTACATTGTTTTGGTTTGTTTTCCTTATAAAATATTAGTTTTGTATATTAAAGTAAACATGCGTTATAGTGAAATGATCAACTATGTTGATATCTATCACTTTTTAATACCACATGTTTAAACCGTTAGACAATTTACTAATGCCACTAACTATTTAGTCGATTTTCCGTGTAACCAGGCCAGTGAATGTCCGATATTTTACTCTCAGATTTGCGCCGCCGAGAATCGAACCCACGAGGGTTTTGTCATTTAAAACTTCATGACGTTACCCCCACGCTATTGAGACATTCCGCGAGTGCTTTGTAGCGTAAATTATATAATGTATCGTATATGTCGATGTTGACGGATTTCTGAAGAACGCATAAAGTCTCCTTAAAGTGGTTTATAAAATAAAGCATGGGATTTAAAGAATTCTTAATGAATAATAAAGCAATTAGAGCGATACTTCGTGCATGATAGCATCGAGCACTTTTGAGACAAATCCAAGCCGGTGAGCCATAAGAAGGTCCAAAAATGGTGCAAATTCAAAAAATCCAGAAAATCTGACCAAATACAAACGAATTTATAGAAGTTTTGCGTTCTGGTCGCAACTCATGTACAATGGATGGAAAAAAGAGATGGAAAAAGTAGGTCTTCGACTGCCTTGGAACTGCTCATAGGAAAGGAAAGGCCGATGTGATTCAAACGAAAACTACCTAAGAGTGGAAGGAAGCGAATTCTAGATTTGCATTTTGGTATGCTGGAAAGAACGATTAGATATATTGGAGTGTGAAGGTAAGCTAGGTCTCGCAAGAGTAATTCATTTAGAAGACCCAGTTACAGAAGGCTGCACTCTTTAACTAAGTGAGACATATACCTTTATCCAGGAGTGTTGATGGACTTATAGGTTAGCAAAGCCATCTTTTAAATGATACGCTCTTTAATCTTTAGCCAGTGCAAAGACTCTAAAATAGGCATAACATATGATTACTTGGAACTACAAAAATTGCGCACGCAAGAGAATTCCGAACAAACTGCACCAGCTCAATCGGTCATTAAGATTTAAAAACAGGGAATTGCAGTAGTCCGACCTGGATTCCACTAGAGCTGCACCAGTTGTAGCAGCGGTCTCACACGACAAATATGGATGTATTCGAGGGAGGTCAGGAATAAGGAAGAAACAATAAAAAAATTGAAGATTATTAAAGCTGTGTTTGTGAATAGTTTTAGAATAAGTTAGATTGTGTAATTAAGCTTCATTGGAATATTATGTTTCATTGAAATAGGCTTCAAATGTCCTATTTTCCCTGTTTCCCAGCACAACATAAATATTCTTTAAGAGTAGGAGTGACGGAGGTTGGTAGCTATTGTGGTAAGTGTACTTGCGGTTAGATGGTCACTTAATTGGACAGATCTATTTGCATCATCGCGGGGTCTTGTTTACATCATCGCGGGAATTTATAACTTTAATTTAACTTTTTAAACTATCCCTAACCCCTACCCTTTACCCTAGCGCTAAACATATTCTTAAGAAACTAAAAAAAACTAGTAAAACTTCAAAGAAGAAAAGTGACTCTAAACAAGATCCCGTGATGATGCAAATACTTCTGTGCAAATAAGTTACCATCTAGCTAGCGGCAACTGTAAATGTTTTCTTCTAATTACCTCCTTCATAAATTCCCTTTTTCTATGGACCGGCTTTCTGTATTTTATATTTTCTCCGTTTCAGACCTTATTTTTTGCTCATCAGTTTGGATTAATCTCTATAGTGGTTGATGTTGTCTTGGATGAAAGAAGTACTTCAATTGCCATTTGTTGTTATTATTATTACTTATTATTCTTTCTAATTATTTTTCTAGTTATTCTGGTAAGTAGAAGTCTGAAGTTGTAGTCTAGCGACGAAAGACTAGATGCGGCATGTTATTATCGGTGTTTTAATATTTTTAGAACGTAAACCCCTTCTTTAAGTTGCTATCATTGGACTGGTGTCTGGATTTTGCACTGCTTTTGGATCCTTTACTTTTTGGCTTGTTGGCTTAGATTTCATTCATAGTGCTTAGTTTAATTACTCATTTTCTTCTGCTTCCGGGTAAATGTGGAAAAGTCATATTTCTTACTGAATTTTCTTTTATCGTCTATTGTTGAAAATGATATCTTAATAATATAGCAAAGTCTTTGGTTTTGTATTTTTAATTCCTGCAGAATTATAGTTATTTGCAAGAGATTTAGGCATGGCAGAAGTTCTAAGAGGGCTAATTCGTCAATTGCAGCACATCCATAAAAAGGTATTGCGTAACACTCCTATTTATAACGAGGTAATAAACCTTGGACTATCCACTACTGCCCTGGGTTTAAACTGTACTGTAGATATCTCTATTGTGTACATGTTTCCAAAATACTTCAAAAGATTTTTAAAATTTATGGAGAGCTGATTGGAAGAATTTAAATCCGACAGGAAAGCATAATTTGGGTCTAACACTGGTATCATAATGAACACCGATATGACCTCTTAAAATTTGCAAGTTGAGATAGCAAGCTCTAATTATTAAAATGTAATCATGATAAGATTAAACTTATATGTTTACCACTCATTCCTTCTAGTAGCGATGTCTACAATGCCAATATATCACAGGTCACTGGTATAAATTGAGTGATCCTAAACGATTAATTGAAACCAGTTTATGAAAGCAATATATTCTCTAAATATATGCCTTGATACCCATAGGTTTTAAAATTCTATTTTGATTGGAACTAAGTTGGGAGAGATCTAAAGTGTGTCTACTATACAAATTTATAAATTCTTATCAATCCAATGTATGTTTACATGTAAAAAAGTCATCTGTAACTTATGATCTTCAGAATGAATGTTATCATAACAATACTACTATATTAAATTTCCAACAATTATATTTAAATATTATTATTTAGCTATAAATTATACTAAATTTATATATATATATATATAATGAATATATATATTATATATTCATTATATATATATATATATATATATATATATATATATCTATATATATATAAATTTAGATCTATACTATAAATTCACACTTGCTGACAAATTGCTGACAAATTGAAAGTACTTAGCATAGGCCTTAGAACAATCTCCCTGCTTTATAAGCTGGAATAAGTTGCAATAATCTCTGTTTTTAAACTTTTTTGATTGAATTTTCTCGGAGGCATAATTTTGATTTTGCAGGGAACCGTGAGGGGCACATCCGTGTATGCATATATATTGGATCAGTACAGATTATATGACGTAACAGGAGCCAAGTACTGCAGAGAGAGGGATGAGATGAAGCATCTTGCTCAAACCTACCTCTGTTTATTAGATAGCACCAGAAAGCATGCCGTAAGTTACTGCGCTTTTCATGATAAGCTGATGAAACTATCATTTTTAATCTACATGTATAAAAATTGTGTGCATTGTGTTAAATAGCTAAATATAAATGATCATAACTGTAATGACCTCATCAATAATAAACTGTATCAATGGATGTCCCGAGATTTTATTCTCTGATCAGCTCACCTGGGAATTGAACCCTCAAGACTTGGCTCACCTCAAGACAGGATCGTAATTATGGGGGGGGGCAGTTGCCCCCAAATGAAAGGGCTGCCACACCAGCTATCCCGCCAGTCCAAAGAATTTTGTATTAATTATAATTAATATCAAGTTCTTTGGACTAAGGGGAAGCTGGGGTGGCAGCCCTGGCACTCCTTTCATTGAGGGGTGGGGGGCAGGATAAGGCATACATGGATAATTTTCCACATTGCCCTCTCCTCTACCATTTTAAGCTCTACCACACTAGCGTTTTAAAGTACCACCCCGGCTACCACCCGTGATAGAATTTTTATGGTACCTGATGCTCTAAACCTTGAGCCATTTTGGCATTTAGTGTTTCAAATTAATTTCAGATCAGAGAGAAAGTAGAGTCAGAGATACCAAAGCACGTTTTAAGTCTACAGGTGAGAATTTTATGATCATTAGTGTCAAAGTCAGTCGAAAGATCAAGTAGTACAAGGCCGGATACCTTTTGAGAGTTTAATGCTAGGCAAAAGTCATTATGATATAATGATTTTTAATATATCTAAAATAGATATATAAGCATATATATAGATATATGCTTACATATCTATTTCAGTGCACGGCGTACTGGCAGGGCCATAGTATATTAAGCCTCCACTTTTCTGTGTCTTCCTTTCTCCTCGTCATGTCTACATACGAGTGTAACTTTAAATCATATTGTGATACTCATTCTTGTTGTTATATGCCATTTTCTTGGTTGATTCTTCTTATGAAAAGGTGGGCCCCTATACACCTTATATACCTCAGCTTCAACTAACATTTGCTGGGCAGGGGTGTCATACCCTAAGAAAACACTATCCTGTTTACCAAAACGAAAACTATCCTGTTTCTTGTTTGCATATACATGTATATAGCTGATATAGGCCTTTATATATATATATATATATATATATATATATATATATATATATATATATATATATATATGTATATATATATATATGTATATATATATATCATATACAGTACGTGTATAATGCAGGCCCTCTCATTAGAGAAGATGCAGATGATAGAAATATGTTGATGAGTTACATGCCTTAGACCTGCCAATACTAGGCAGTTCACTAAGGGAGCGAGAAAAATACAGAGAGAGGGAGAAGTTCAATTTTTGAAATATTTGAGTCTACAAGCAGTAAGTGTGATTAAAGTTATATGATGACAATATATATGTATAATTATATATATATACTATATATATATATATATATAATATATATACAATTATATATGTATATATATATATATAATATCAATATTATATATATAATATATATATATATATATATATATATATATATATCTATATATGTATATATATTATATATATATATATATATATATATTATATATATATATTATATATGTATATATATATATATATATATATATATATATATATATATATATATATATGTCTATATATATATATATATATTGTCATCATATAACTTTAACTAATTTAAATGTGAGTGTATTGCAGTATGCATTTTTATTGTAGCATTACTATCAGTTTGTCATTGGTGTATTCATGGCTAAGTAGCGTCTGAGCATTGACGTTATTTACAGGAGTTGAGCATTGACGTTATTTACAGGAGTTGACAGCTCAGTATTCAAAGGGAGAGAAAACGACGGAACAAGCTGCGCAGGCCGTGGGACTCGCCTTACCTAATGTGCCCAAGCCTTCTTAAACCATCTGTTGAGCATGATTCGATGTTATTTGAAGTCTACCATTTGGAAACCTTTTGCTACTCAATATCGTTATTCTCTCCTTGTAAATATATACTATATGTTAACCTTGCTTGAGAAGATGTACTCTGTATTGACTTGAAGTTTGAATTAAGTTACATTTGTACTTTAATATAGTTTAATTTATTATATAATTATCAGTGATTTACGACAAAATTTGGGAAAGTTTTAAGCTCTATAGGGTTTAACGCAAGTTTTTGACCCATAAGTTTTGCTAATGACGGTCATTTTGAATTGTAGGATGGTGTTGGTTTATGCCAGTCAAGTTGCTATTTCAAAGTTACATTTTGCAATAAGAGTATGCAATTTTAGCAAAATGGATCTATTTCAGAATGATCAAATTTAAAATTGTTCAAACAGAATTTAACAGCTATTATTTAGGTTATTTGAACTTATTTCCTTGAAGACCCTAATTGCTAACTTGCTACTCTTAATCATCACCGGATTTAAAATTTGTGCCAACTACTATAGGCTTAGTGAAAGTTTATATTTTTTTGTCAAGAGAGACAAAGACAGTCATTTAGACCAAAACAGTAAATGCGAGAATAATAAATTTAAAAAATCATGTAAAAGTGAAATTTCACAAACAGTGAGGGGTCAGAATGGAAAAATTAGAATCTACGTAAACAACGCCGTTTATAATGTAGTTGAACAGTATAAAACTTCATAACAACAATTAGAGTGCTACAGCCATCAATGACAACATCGAGCACTATTGAGACAAAATCAAACCAGCGAGCAAAAAGGAGGTCCAAAAACGGTGCAAATTCCAAAATCCAGAAATTCAGTCCAACGTAAAGGGAGTTAAAGAAAAGGTGGTTTAGGCGCAGGTCGCTGCTCATGGACACTGGATGGAAAAGAGAGATGGAAAAGACAGGTCTCCAACTGCCTATGGAACTGCTCATGGGAAAGCAAAGGCCGATGTGATTCAAATGATTTCCGAAGATTGGATGAAAGAGAATTCCAGATCTGCGGTGCAGCATGCTGGAAAGAACGATTAGATAGCTTAGAGCGTGATGGTAAGCTAGGTCTCACAAGAGTAATTAACTTAGAAGACCGAGTAATAGCAGGCTGCAAAAGGGTAAGTAACATCATGAGCATCATCATTGCAACATAACGACCTAGCATACCAATGTGTACTGTACTTTTTGTCAATGATGATTAGTCTAGTTTGAATTAAAAGAATATATTTAGTAAGTATTGTACATGCACATTAATATTATTACAAAGTTCAAGATTTTGTACCTA
Source organism: Enchytraeus crypticus (assembly GCA_905160935.1). NCBI lineage: Eukaryota > Metazoa > Annelida > Clitellata > Enchytraeida > Enchytraeidae > Enchytraeus > Enchytraeus crypticus. The sequence continues at coordinate 90,271 of CAJHZI010000331.1, forward strand.
ATTACAATACTAAATGTTTTAAGAAACTACTAGAAATTGTAGAAATACTTTTTAAAGTTGTTTGTCACCACCATGGGTATTATTTTTCTAAGATCCGGTTTTAAACTGATTTCTTGTCATTCTTTATTGGACTTGCTCTTTATGGCCTTGTAGATTCTGCTGCAAGTCTTCGTGTTGATTTTGTTGTACATCTTGCTGCGTATTTTCCAGTACGTTTGGCTGTACGTCTCTGAGCTGGGAGATATCGTGAGGCTGAGCCTCAGTGACGACTTTCAGATAGCGAGCGGCAAATACTCGCAGGAAATTCGCTCCGAGCCCAACAAATACAGTAGATAGACCTCTCATCACATTGCTCAATGTATCTGCTCAACATTGTAATCAATCGCGTGATACATTCATAAATACTCCATCGAGGAATTAGTTGTTGCCATCTCAATGCATTGGCGTAACCACAGGGGGGGGACACGTCCCCCCAGAATTTAAAGTGGGGGCCCAGGGGACATGCATGCAAATGTCCCCCCCCAGAATTTAGGCTCAAATCTATGTAAAAAATATGCGTATTTTCAAGGTCTCTCAATAACCAAAATTCAAAGGGTGTAAAAGGGTCATCTCAGCTGATGATTTTAGGGGGATCACTATATGCCCCGTCATCTCCAAAGTTTTTGAACATAGTATAAAAAAGTTCATTCAATTACCAACTTCAAGTAGGCAGTTTGGTTTCAAAGATAAGGTTGGATGTATTAATGAAATACATACCGTAAGACAGGTCATAAAGTATTTCAATGTCAAGCTGAGTACTGTCAATGTTGGTGTTATTGATCTGCGTAAAGCATTTGACAAATGTAATGTTTATGGCATATTACATTTGCTTCAATGTAGAAAAGTAAATGCATTAATACTCTTGAAAATTGGTTCAGCAAAAATAGTACAACTGTAAATTGGGCTGATTCTGTATCGGATTGTGTCAAACTGCTATCGGGAGTTAAACAAGGTGGGGTTCTTTTGCCTCCTTTGTTTGCCTTTTTTGTTGACACAGTTTTAGACAAATTAGAAGCTTCTAAATTAGGTTGTTTCTTAAATTATAACTGTTATAATAGTTTTATGTATGCAGATGATCTTATTTTATTGAGTATCTCTGTCACTGATCTTCAGAAATTATTTAATATTTGTGACATGGCTTTTACAGAGTTAGATTTACCAATAAATGTATCGAAATGTCACTGTATGCGCATCGGTCCTAGGCATAATTTTCAGTGCAAGCCATTGCAAATTAGAGATACTTGTATTAATTGGGTGGATAGTATCAAGTATTTGGGAATAAATATTTTAAGAGCTAAATCTTTTAAATGTTGTTGGAAAGACAGTAAATGTAAATTTTATACTTCAGTTAACACTACACTGGGGAGACTTGGAACAAAGGTGCATTTTGATGTGTTATTAAAATTAATATTCGCTCAGGCGGTGCCGATCTTACTCTATGGTATTGCGGCCTCCGGTTTGTCCTTTTCTGAATTAAAAGACTTTACGAATGTATATAACAGTATTTTCTTTAAAACATTTAAATCTTATGATAAAAATGTTGTACTGAATTGTCAATGGTATTGTGGTTTCTGGACATTTGAAATATTATTTGATTTTCATAGGTATAACTTTTTGAGTAAATTAGTTGCCTGTAATCAGTTACATGATAAAATAGAAGTAGACAATTCTAACTATTTGGATTACAAAGTTTTAAAAAATAAATATGCACTCCAGACAAAAGATTCACCAGCTCTGACTCGGTTTAGGTTTTTGTCATATTTTGAAAGTCTAGATTTAAATACTGAATTACTGAATAGGTAAATTTTAGTTTAAACAATTATCTATTTAGTAAGAATTTTAGTTCTGTTTAGTTTTATTTGTGATGATAAGGTATATCTTAAGTTGTATCTGTAGGTGATACTTGTTTGTTTTCTGTTTTCGTTTTTGTTTACTGCCATGACTTTGGTAAAATAAAGATTATATATAACTGCATGTGCAAATTTTACTAGCATTTATAGAGCCGTGCTTTAGAACGAGTGGTAAACTGATACGCTTCCATGATATTAATTATTGGCATTTCTAGTTCTACTGAGTATGCTCGGCCATAGACTCCTATATACTGTCGCCTACTTTAGTAGTATATAGGAGGCTGAGCGACCGATGTTACGTGAGGGTGACGAAATATGGAAGAGTTCCAACTAGACGAGCTAAGCGGAATGAAACTATCGAGGCTTAGGCCTATCTAGAGTTTGCAGCTGCATAGACCTATTGTATCTTGAGAGATCGACGCATCAACCATCAGTAGATGCTTTGAAAAATGTGCATAACGGTTTAGCTAATGGAGTTTGTTACAATATAAATTCGTAGACAGTAAACCAAGTTCTGATAATTTGTATCATGCATAAATTTCTGTTAAAGACCAAGAAGCCACGTCTGGCTGGAATTAATATATTACTAATTTCGATTTTGAATTCTGAAAGTGGTAAATGCAATTTTGTAGTATCATTCAGAGTTTTGTTAGAAGTTCTCGAGGAATTTAAGCACGGCGCTGCTTCTACCGTGCAGGGTAAGGCCACTGCCAGTGGATCGATTTTCGAAAGGTAAAAGCTGGTAAAGCTAATGTTGACATCAGTTTCCTCAAAGAATGCAATGCCAGTGACGGGCGAGGCCAGGATTTGAACCCCGCACATACTGATCCGCGGTCGAGTATCTTACCGCCTTGTCATGCGAGATCGCTAAGTGTTTTAAGGCGTCTGAAAATGTACGTTAGAAGCACAATGACACAACCGAGACTGAACGATTTTTCTGTCCGCCATGTCCATAAGGACGTTCTCACGGAACTGTCAGTTCACGATAATTTGAAGCAATTTATAAAACTGAATGACCCCAAAAAATTGTGTTTGGAACCATATAACGTAATAATGCCGCTCAAATTACCATCTATTGAAGAGCAGTAAAAATTTATTCAATAATTTTAATGTTTCATTATACACGGTCTCTAATATACCAAATATGGGCTCGTAGTTGGGCCCATATTTGAAAAAATTCGAGCTAGTGAAACTACGTTCCCTCGCTCCCCCCCCCCCTTAACCACTGCTCTTACACGCATATTTACATATAGACATTGCCATAAAAACAATTTTTATCGGAGGGCCTGAGGGGACATACCTCGGGCGGCCGGGCCCACCCGTGGATACGCCACTGATTGTGTCCCCCCAGATTTTCGGTCGTGTTGACGCCTTTTCCTCAATGGATGTTTCTTCCCAAACTATATAACAATCAGTTTTTCTAAAATCTGGTGCCACGACTGGTTTCCATTTGCTTGCTCTCTTGCTTAGTTCTATCTATCAGACGCGCAGTCTTCAACTAGACTTCAGCTAGCCGGGAACTTCACAGCTAAAGTCTGCAGTCTGTAACATATCGACCTGAGAATTAAGTTACCACATTTGATTGTCAAATTTACTGAATTCGCTACATGCATGTTTGCAGAATCAACTAATAGGCCTATACGCAGTACTCACTCTATTCCTTAGGCTGCTGAGACCATGTACATAATTCTTATGCATTGCCTATATCCAAGTGTCATTAATCAACATCTAGCTTAAACTTAGGCGATACTGCTTTTCTTCACCAGCTGGAGCCAGTGGCGAAATCGGTAAGACACTCGACCGCGGATTAATAGGTGCGGGTTCAAATCCTGGGCTCGCCGGTCACTGACATTGCTTTCGAGTGAAGAAACTGACGTTAACCTTAGCTTTTTAGCTTTTTATACTTGTTAAATATATGCGTTGTGCATATACAATAAAAGTAGATGTAATGAACACGCCTTGTTCATAATTTATATATTAAGGAATATATATTATCGATCGAAAGCAAATATTATACAGCTGTTATTTATAAATATTAAGTGACGTAGGGTTTTTCCAAAGATTTATAATGGATGATATATGTCGAAGTTGTAAGTAGGCATAGCTAGATTATTACGCTGGGTATTTTCAAAGTGACGCAGCTAGCGCGTAAATTATACTAAACGAGAAGTGTTGTGGTTGGCTGAAGTTGATCGCTCGAGTAGTATATTAAGCGGCCATCGATACATAGAAAAGGAGATTGGGTTCTGCGTGGTTCGTCTGCGCAGTAACTCAGGGAGGCCAGAACCTTCTACGCGAAAGTACTGGGAACCGAGGGAGGATAGTACGTAATATCCCAATCCCAAGGCAAAAGTACGATTAGTATACAGAAATCTGGTCTTCGTCTAGCCGAAAGCTTTCAAGCTCGCTTGTTAGTCTAGGCTCGTAGCCCCTCAGGTTGACTAGTTACCCAAGCCGTGAAGGCTAATTGGAGGCGAGAGAGTTCGGTGTCCCCCTGGGTAGGCCCAGGTAAGAGGCTGGTAGTCCACGGCAATACTCGGGTCGAGTCCGTCTCTGCGGGTATGTGCTAAGCGCCTGGGTCGAGTGTGTCTCTGCAGGCGGGAGGCTAACAACGGCATTGCCTGGGTCGAATTCGTCTCTGCAGGCGGGAGTAGGATTACCAATTACCAGTTGACTATCAACGAATTTCTCATCGACTACACGGAAGGCCAATTATACTACCTTCAGCAAAGGCGAAAGTAGAAACTACGGAAAGACCAATATAGGAAAAGAGATAGGGAAGAATCTATAAAAATGGATATAGGGAAGTTTTAAATAGGGTAAAGGAAGAATAAAGTTCGTCGCAGTTAAAACAACCAATCATATAATTATCTACAATACCAGTTTGTAAAACTAGGAAGCAGGGTAGAAAATCAGACCGTGATCGCCCAAGATTACGCAGACGCTTCCACTACCGATTCGGGTCACCATATCACTTCGCCGCGAGAACCACGAATATCACGGGATGGAATCTATCAAGGGAGCATGGAAGAAACTCAACCGTCATCGTCTAAATACGTAGAAGACGTGGAGTACGCTTCTACTCCCGACTCGGTCCAGAACGGACGCTGTGCACCGGGTTCCCGAGAACCCCATAACGAAGTAGGCAAGGGAGGTTGGACCTTGGCCTACTCAGTCGGAAACGAACATGAAAGACCTATCGAGACGGATGTTACCGGGAAAGAAGTATCATCCGAAGACGCAGCAACTCGGTTCCTCCTGACAAGCGGTACCCGTAGTAAAGCATTCGACGAAAAAGCTGCCGTCTCGAAGCACTGCCGGCCGGAGAGCGAGTACAGATGTAGACAACCGCTCGAGGACGAGCAGGCAGTAAGGCTGTTCGCTACAGTAGACACGCATTATAGTGAAATGGGCAACTATGATGACATCTCTCACTTTTAATACCACATGTTTAAGCCGTTAGGCAATTCAGTCCATTCTCCGTCTAACCAGTCCAGTGAATGTCCGAGATTTTACTCTGAGATTTGGATGCAAACCCACGAGAGTTCAACCCATCTCAGAATCTGTCATTTAAAACTTCATGACGTTACCACTGCGCCATTGAGTCATTCTAAACACCAAATTAAAGTATAATACGGGGCACTTTCATATAAGTTATGTAAGCAAAATTAAATAAAATAATTTGACCATTAGGCCTACTTCAAAAGCAGTATTTTCTCAACTTAAATACACCATAAGTTTAGATAAATATATCACCTATAGGCCTAAAGTCAACTTGTTGAATGAAAATGTATTTTTGGCGAGCTTCAATGCAGACTATGAGTAAAGCTTTAAAGCCGTTGCTAACGTCCGTTACATCTCTCGAAAGAGATATTAGTGACAAGCGAGCCTAGAATTTAAACCCACACATAGGCATATTGATCCGCTATCAGATATCTTACCGACATCGTCACTGGCTGGGCCCATATCGCCACTGGCTCCAGCCAGTGGTGATGTCTGTAGATATTAGTAACTTGGACCTGCCATTGACAGAACACGAAAGAGATCACTCTGATAATCTGGCGCAGGTTAAATTGGGAATTGAGAGCTCGGGGAACAGTCAGAATTTTTCAGGCTCCCTTGTAATGTATTTACAGGTAGGCCTAGACATAGTATCTAACATGGGCCCCTCAGAAAAATAAGAGCTATGGGTACATAGTTCCCTTGCTTCCCCCCCCCCCCACTTAACCTCTGGGCGTAGACTACTTACCCGGTCTCTCTGATGATGAGCAGGTGTTGATCTCTCGCTCCACTGCCAGTGTAAAGTAGACCGATGTAGCGATGATGCTCGCTACCTCAGTAACTTGTCCAATCAGCAAGAAACATCTGAGCCAAACTTCTCTGTGAGAGCAAGAGTCCCAGGCATCCTTGTAGTAGCGCACGTGCTGGATGAGCGCCAAGTTGTAGATCAGAGCTGTACACAAGCGTCTGGGCTATGAAATTGTTGCTTTAAATTGATTGTCAGAGTTTTGATTGCACAGATAAGATATAATTAACGATGAGCGCCTATTCTGAAATTACAGTCTCCGCCCCTTATAGGCCCGTCTCTGCCCCGGAAGGCGTGGCGTAAGAAAAGTATGGGCAATGTTCAAAACAAATATCCGACTCCAACTTCGAATATGTATTTGTGTAAATATTATGGATAAGAACTGAATAGAATCTTTTCTAATCACGTCCATTATATATACATGTATAATTAGTTATCGTTGTATGAAATCTTGCACATAATTTAAAAAATTATTTTTGTTCAAGGAAGGTGTAAGTTATTAATTATTATTAAGTGAATATGATGTCCAATTACTAGCTTCATCTAGTGTTCAATTACATTATTAGACACGACGTCTTCAAATAGGCCTACATGAATGCTTGGGAAGTTCTGTTGAGAATGTTTGAATAAACACAATTAAACTTATCCAATATTTCTTTCTAACTTCTTCAAATCGCAGTAAAACCTAATAATAAGCCGAAAACGAGTAGAATTAGAAACTTTATAATTTTTATTCGATATAGGCCTATGATGGCAATATCTCTGGCATATTTTAAAAATTACTGAGCGGCTGTAAATCTATCTAATATAACATCTTACCTGCTTTAGTGGCCTCCTATAATATAATCTATTGATTACGGGTTGCTTATAAATTACTCATACCCAGCTAGCTAGACATAATTCCAGCTCTGAGAAATGTTGTTCAGTTGAATGTGTATATAGCCTATAGAAAGAATATTATATTATTATGCTCCGTGTGACTGATGTAGTATCACATCAATTTGGATCCACAAGGCGGCAATAAATTTGATGTTAGCACGTCTAGAAATGATACTGCTGTTCTATATATAGTTGCACACTTACCTTCGATCGCAGTCCAGGCTGCGACGTGAGAGTTGGGGAACACGGTATGGGAGAGAGCAAATATGATGCAGCACAGGATGATGTTGATCGCCGAGAGGATCATACAGATTATGATGACTCTGCGGCTCTGTAGGTCAAACCCTTTACAGAGCATCTCTATATGTGAACAGTCAATAGAGAGCAACACTTACATAAGCATGTATAAAAATTAAAATTGCTATCATGCTCAGCTCAAACAATATGCTATGTCACGGTAAGTCAGGGGCGGGATTTAGCGCACTTGGTTAAGCTGCGCGTCAGTTGAACGAAGTTAAGCTCCATCGCGCCGGTTAGTACTTTGTGGGCGATCACCTTGGAAGACCGAGTGTTGACATCTTTGAAAGAAAAAATCCCGAGGATATTGAAAGGTTATTCTTAAATTCGCGCCAGCCGAAATTGGTGCGCCAACAAAAGGCAACGATTACTAATAACCATGGAGAGGAATGGAGGAAAAAACGAAAACTACAAAAACAGAAACCAAGAAAGGAAACTATGTAACACGTTCGGTATGTCATGTGTGTAACTATGCGAACAAAAAAAGTCGGTAACTGACCAGTAATACAGTGATACGGCACAAAAATTGGCTCTTTAAGACTTACCATGTTTAACGTTATTTTCTTGCTCGAATATTATGTAAGTGACGGGATTGAGAGCACCATTTGGATTTTTTTCCTTGCACCTACTGATATGCTGACATTTGCCGAGTACACGATTGCGTGACCTACTGACGAACAACTTGCCAACAAGCTACCGCGGCTTCGATCAACATATACTTTTTGATATGCCTCCATCACTTTTACGTTATTAATCGCAATATCATTACGCATAATACAGGCATCAATTTAGTTTTCTCATCCTAGGATGATAGCTGGCATGTGAATTAAATATAATATCACGTTATTACAATAATTTTCAGTTTTACGGTTATATACTCCATATAAGCTTTTGTAAAATGTTAATTTTGGAGGGAGAATTACCATCCCCCAGTCGGAAGATTAATTGTCCTGGTAAACACGATCCTACATTGATTTTTTCCATCTCTCAAAAATCAGCAATCACAATTGTCACTGTCATATGCTTCAGAAAGGGTGAATTGAAAAATGACTTTAATGTTCTTTAAAAAACTTCTGTAAAAACTCCTTTTTTTAAAAACATGAATACTTACCTCCCCGCCCCCTGTATTGTAAGAAGGAGTCTAATTATATTAAGGTCTAATTGCTATATCTTCCGTTAACATGAAAAAAATGGATAGCTTTCTACATCTCATGACTGCATGGCATATATAATATAGCAGTTCACAGTTCTAACGCAAGGAAAAATACTATTCTGAAGGACATTTTTGGAGTCTATGTAAAAAAGATAATCTAACTTGGGAATTTCTTATATTAATCGTAACATATTTTCCTTAGGTGAGTAACATTAGAGTAGGCTATCTTTATTTAATCAAGAATATTAATTATAATAAATTAATAGGCATAATAAAATAATAATAAATTTATATATATATATATATATATATATATATATATATATATATATATATATATATATATATATATATATATATATAGGCGGAATATATCCATATTGAATATATATCCACATATATATATATTATATATATAATATATATGTGGATATATATTCAATATGGATATATTCCGCATTCCACATATCGGACGATCCTAAATATTTTACAATAACGGAAGCCATTGAATCTGACTGTGAATCGATATGTGGAATATACATATATAAATATACAGACCGATAATATATATTTAGTTTATGTTATTTATTAAATACATTCAATGTTTCTATTCCGTAGACTTTTTATACTCTTAGCTTTCCTTAGAAAAGTCTCAATTCTCGTTTTATCTGAGGCTCCTATAAAACCCCAACAGAACCGATATGCATAAAGTAATTTAAACACAATGTAGACTCGGAGAAACTTTCGCAACTAATTCAGAATAGAAACCCCTAGATATTTCAAGTGTATGACCCTACTGATGTGTTCAGTGAAGGAGAAATTAAATTCAAGCGCAACTCTCTTAACATTTCAGTGAATTGACTCTGGCTAAAGGCTACTATTCACAGGTGGCGGCGCAGCAATGCAAGAAAATTTGGAAGTAGCAAATGAAAAAGCATTTAATGAGATTCTAATTTTTTAAAATTAATTGCTTTATTAAAATAGAGAAGTATGAGATAAGTAGTTACATTTATTAAGAATTCTATAGCTGTACGTTTTGTAAGGCAACTCTTCAAAAATAGAATTTGATGCCCCACATAATGTGACATTAAGTTAAGTTAGGCTCTATTGACACTGCAGTAATGCAGGCTTTGTTTAATACTCAGAGTTTAAATAGCGCAATTTAAATTTATTTTTGTAAGAATATATCCTATATGATATATACAGCTATTTTTAAGCTTGCGTAAAATAAGTTAAACGCGCTGCTACCATATAAAATTGTTAAAGTATTTAATCTCACCTTCCTGTTAGCAAATTATGATATCTACTACTACTACATATATTATTAACAAAATTAATACTATTAGGTATACGGCATCAAGCGTTAAGATAAGTTGATCTAAACTTAAATTAACTTAGTCTTCTAACTGTTCGCTTTGTTAATTTTTTATAGATTTCTATTTTAAAATTTAGGTCCAAAAATAAAAAGCTTTGGCTATGTAATTGATCAGTACTTTTATATTGATGTTATCTTTAATTTATTCTGATCATGCTGATATAGTGTTTTCAATATTCAATGTTCAGATTTAGCGTTTCTCAAGCGGTGGGTTGCGATTCGGTGATGGGTCGTAATCTACAACACAATGGGTATGGAGAATCAAATCAAAATGGAATGTTGCGTCATTCTACTGCTAGTTGATCCGTAGCTTACATTTCAACTTACATTTTATTTTAATGTTTCGTATTTTTACTATCGTTTCTTTAAAAAAATTAAAAGTTAAAAGTTAGAAGAAAGTTTATCCAAAAAGTTAGAATTAAAAGATATGTAAAAGTTAAAGATAAAATTTAAATTACATTCTTAGTAAAAGTTTCACAAAATTTAGCGATTAAATTAGTTAGTGCCCATCACTGACTATCTGCCTATGTCTTACCAAAACCTTTATTTTTTAACCCCTAACAGGAGGGAATTCTTCTTTTATTCTTGCTCTCCACTCCGAAATGCCGTGTCATCAGAAGTACCACGGAAACAAACCGCATTGTAACGCTAAGAGCCATTGACGAAGGTTGTCAAAGAAAAATTTCTCCCGCAGATCTCCAGTAAAAGTAGTAGTCCTCATGCCTATCACATCAATGTAGTCCGTGACTGCTGAACATAAACATATGGGGCCCAGTGCCGTAAAGGCTATGGTACAAATATACATTTGCAAGATAATTCATTATATTTGACGAGTTTCCTGCTAGCAGTGCTTCAGCCGCAGAACCAGCTGCGCGGCTGGAAATGAAGATGTTACTTGCGGCAAGAGTATCAGTGACAGAGACGTCCCATGTAATACATTTGCCCTCTGACCAGGAAATTTGAGTTACTCCATCAGGTCGCTTCCCATCAGATCTGAGCAGGCCCAGGGGCTCTTTGATAGCGGGGATATTAGCTTTATGTAGAGCTCGCCAAATTATGTCATTGAGAAATTGATGACGTCCAACTCTACCGAGGTTAATTCTGCAAGATAAGCCATGAGTCCCCAATACGTCAACTGCTGCAACACAGTGACATGTATGGGGTTCGCAGAGACTAGTATCCAATTATTATTATTATTATTACCATTATTTTTTTACCCCGGGTATAAAATACCCGAGTGTTGATAAAAACGATTCAAGCAATACGTGCTGAATCGCCGCCCGGCTACTCGAGGGCATCTAGCTGCTTGAAAAAATTGCTGAAGCAGACTGCATTAAATCTCTGCAAAGTTATGGAAAGCCTTTGCCAAAGAAAAGAGGTCTCTCGCTTATCGCCGGGAATAATAATAACAATTATTATTATTATTATTAGGCCTATTATTAGTATTATTATTATTATTATCATCATCATCATCATTATTATTACTTTCTTTTGTTCCGGGTGGAAAGAACCCGATGTTTGATTAAATCGACTCAAGCAATACCTGCTGAATTATTATTACTATAATTATTATCGATATTATTATTAGTATTAGAATTAATATTATTAGGGCGTACTTCGTTATTTTATAACAAATTTTATTTCGCTGTTTGAGAGTAAACTCGTCTCAATCTAAATAAAAACTAAATAACAGTGATTGAGATTCTTAAAATAGTATACTTAGACATTTATTTTAAACTGCTTGAAATGTGATTACTGTTTTAATTTAAGATTTTAATGCATTCATGCACTTAATTGCATATGATTTAAGATTTTAATGTATTCATGCAGTAGGCCCTACTTGTATAAGATAATTTAACTGAAAATAGTGACCTATCTCCAACAGCTCCAAATACTGTGCAATAATTTAATTCTTTTAGTGGTATGATATTATTATATAGGATAAAAATTTCCTAGCATCGCACCATATTACAGCTATGACAGAACTTTTAATTTTGACTAAGCAGTAACGCGACATTGAACCTCGTGTTGCACCGTAACGGTCTACGTGTACTAATTTGATAGATGCTTTAATGTTACATCCAGCACACATTGGCCTATATACTGCATTTTTATATAATATACTTACGTGCATATGCCTATTTCATGTGATATATTACTTGTAACCGTTTACTGTATTCAGTTATATTTCTTAACTGTTACAAATTTACCACAATTGCAATGCTTACTTTTTAAACTCTGAGAAATGACTTTTATAACTGCAAACCACTAAAAGGCGTCTAAGTAATCTAACATTTGACTTTTAAATTTAAAATGGCAATCTGTGACTCTAAATTAGTCTGACATGTTTTTATGAATGGCTTTTCATGCCTATTAAAGTTTGTAGTTCTGAATTATGGATTCGTCATGAGTTGTTTAATCCAAAAAACAACTTGGCAAACTTTAAATTCTGTCGTTTAAATCAAGATCGGCATTGTTTAAATACTTATTAACATCTACATAGCTTCCTGTGTCTAGCAAGGAAAATGCCAATTTATCTTTTGTTAAATCTACATGTGTTCCAATGGTCAGCCCACACGAATAGGACATACTGTAACAGTACATTATGTAACGGGTAATTTATAGTCTTAATGTATATATGATATACGAGAGTATTATAGGGGCCATATACTGCCCTCACCAACTATCTCGGGTTCAGTCGGGAAACAGATCCGATGCAAAATCCCCAATAGCACTCCTAATCTATCTTAGTCTAGGTGCGCACTTCTCAATCTCTCTCAATCTTTCTCTCTCTCTCTCTCTTTCTCTCTCTCTCTCTCTCTCTCCTCTGTCATATTCAAAACGTCACCACTCAAAAGAGGGAGCACCTCTTCTCTCTGCCAATTCAAGTCTTTATCTGTAATGTTGTACCCCTCTTTTTTTCGTGTAGGCCTATTACTTAATTTGTGCCATGAAATGATTGTATCAGGAGTTACTGCATTTTGCGCTTTATAACAATCGAATATTTTTGTTTATTTGAACATTGTCTGTAAGTATTTTTTAATTCGTTTTTTGTTTAATAAATTTAATTTAATTTTAAACACTTTTTCGTGATTGAAACATTAGGATAAATTCAGAGAGCTATTCGAGTCCGGGAACAATGTTTTTAAGATTATAATAATTTATTTAACATTAGATACCTTAACAATATATATAATGATTAAATATATTACAAAATTAAACACTAATGATGTAGCAAAATTACAACAACAAAATTGAAAAATCATGACCCTTATTATCTTCTTGACGTCATTCATTTATTTCTCTAAATATTATGAAACTTGATTTAAGGCGATGGACAACACCTGCGAAGAGCTATAACACACGGAGAATGTTTTACATACTATCTCATAGTCATTACATCAATGTTGGCCTAAATCTGACACAAATTAATACATCTACTTTGAGAAAGTTTACTTAGTCTGACGAAGATTAAATAATAAAATCATTCTTTGATTAATTTATAAATGACAACAATTAATTTATAAATAACAAAAATTAAGGCCTGAATACAGTTTTGATACATCTGCCTGTGAAGGTAAACAATTGCTCTGTTAATAATATGGACCTACAGTATTATTTTCTAATATTTACTCTTTGAATATACACGTATTGAATCTTGTATCAGCTATTAAAAATTCGTCTAATACCCGGAATCATTTCTGACTGATCACGGATGCGAACTCAACTCCCACTAGTCCGAGACGCACGCTCTACCTAACGTCAAACCCACCTCCAACTATGTGGTTACCAGGTCGCCTCCAGAATAGTGTGGTTATCGTAGGAGATTGTTGTATCTCAGAGATCGATATTGCTTGACACTCAGCCAACTTTATGCACTCAGCGCTATCTATGTCAAAGATGTATCCGATAGAGACAGAAGCATAAGTCAGTAAATATGGCTCTATGTTATTTGTGCAAGTAGCCTAATTAAATAATAAAGTTGATTATCAAATGGGTAGTTTCAGCTTTCCAACTATTATTGCGAACAACGAAACAGGAAACTTATAAGAGTTATAGGTGGCGTCTAAGCAAGAGCATATCAAGAGCTCAGAAAGGAAATCATAAATCCAATTATCTTAAGTCTATCTTTTGAAGCCGGATGCTTCTTTAAGATTTGGAAGAAATCTATTAATGACTATATTAACGGCTATGTGAATGGCTATATTAATGCGTATTAATGACTTTATTAATAGAAACATTTACTTTTCCATTGATGGGCGCACTTTAGCTAAAGCGAATACAAATATATATCTCGGATTTGCATATAGACTAAACACTATAAAAATTCAGAAATACTGACATTTTTGCAGGAATAACGTCGACAATGTTTTCTCAAGAACCTTGCGATCTTCAGAAAAAGTTTCTGACATATCTCGTTGGCGTGGCGCTGCTGAATTGGGTCCTCAAGTGGTGGATCCGAAACCAAGTCAACTGTTCACCTTGCTCCTCCCTAAACCAATGTTTACTTCTAGAAGTCCTTTCGGCTGCTGCCGGATACGCCAATATGCTTGGCGTATTCTACATTATCAATATCTACGGAGTTTGTTCGTTTCTAATCTTCTACGTGCTGATGACTCTCGCTCCTAGGATGCTCCTCTCGTCTCCATGCGAGTGTGACGTCATATCCAATCCACTGACCTACCTAAGCGAGTGCTGTGATCATACTCAATGCACGTATCAGTTGTTCAGCACCGGATTAGCCACCCACATCGTAGGCGCCTTACTAGCTCACGTGATAGCCAACGGTGTCCTCGCATCGATGCTGTCGGATTGCGCAGTCTCTGGAGCATCAAACAATCTATTCTGCATACCGATATTTCCGGACGCTGTGATGGGCGTGGCTCTTGTGATCGAGATACTGGCAGCAAGTATAGCGGCTTGGGTGAAGCTCACTCGCTTCGCTTCGTATTTCGATGTATCTGATACGCTCGTGCGTCTCGCCTTCATCTCCACCTCTCAATTCGTCACAGGTCTGATTAATTATATCTATGTTCATTGTTTATACATGTATATAGTCTCTTTCTCTCTCTCTCTCTCTCTCTTTCTCTCTCTCTCTCTCTCTCTCTCTCTATATATATATATATATATATATATATATATATATATTTATATATATATATATATATATATATATATACATGTATACATATATAATCATTATATATATATATATATATATATATATATATATATATATATATATAATTATTATTATCATAGCGGTTTCGAAATCTTCTAAATTGCTACATATCCTTTCATAACGTACATTTATTATCCTTGCGTATTATCTAGTTATTTTTATTTTTATTTTCTATGTATGTAATTCATACATAGAATTATTATGCCCTTGCGCTATGGTTTGAAAAAATTAAATAACAACTGTATTAATGCCTTTCATCATCATATTTTCCGTAAGGAAGTCAAGCTGATGTTGGCCTATTTTAATCTGTTTTGCTGAAGCATTTATAAGCATTCTAATATATCTTCATTCTTCTGATTCTGTGCTTTTAGTCTGATTGGCTACATTATCCCTGCATGACTGTCTCTGAAAGTTTCTTTGTGGTACATTAGCATGGGCTTACTCTAAGCATTGCTTGAAGCATCTAGGCTTAAGTTACCTGTAGTACAATAACTTATCGTATCGTGACCTTATCATGTGAACATCTTATGGAAAGCTATTTTGATAAATATGATAAGCAAGGCATGATCCCCAGGCTCAAGAAATGACATCAGAATTAAATTAAGCTAGCAAGCCGATGAGATCGCAGAAGGCTATGTGTGAAATAAGTTATACATGCCAATCCAGGGTAATTTATTTAGTAATTAAAATCATTGGAAATTCTAAGATTAAATATTAAGATAAGTTTGTGATTTTAGAAATACTTTAAGAAAATGCTTTAGGAAAACTTAACTGAAAAAATTAGTGACACTTTTAGTCAGCGCTAAGTAACAGAATTGGTTAAATTTTTAGTTAACTTTTTTTTAGCCTAGTTTTTGTTATAACTAAAATGTCAATTTGTGCACAATATTGTCTTTGTGTGCAGCCTATCGTTAAATTTACTTTATAATTAACGTCTCACAGGGCAAGTTGTAATTACATGTCAACCTAATGTCCGACTGAATAACGACATTAATTATTTATTTTTAAAGCTAAATAAAACTAAGTCAACAATTGTACACACTCTCATTATGCATATATTGCGCTATTCGTAGGAGGATATTCATTGGTAATTCTGCTGAATCCTGCTTTATCCGTGGGTCAGCTGCTAGGTTGTTCGTCGCAGCACCTAACCTATACAGTGACGGTTTACTGGCTAGGCGCTCTGGTGGGCACGTTTGTGGGAGCATGGTACAGTTGTCGTAACCAGTGCTGTCAATTCGACCTCACATCATCCTCTATGTCAAGCTCTACTGAGGAAGAAAATGCATCTGAAAGCTATGATGATTTTACACCATTAGAGACAAACGCTTCATCTCCTGAACACAAGAAAAGAGAACAGCAAACCTCTAACTCATCTCCTCTGTTCTTTGACCCATGTGATCCATGCATTAGTAATCCTTGCTGCATACCATGCATGCCTCGCCCAACAAGATCTGTAGCTCAGCCTCCCATCCAATGTTTACCCTGCCCACCCAGACCAATAGTCCCTCCTCCTGTATGTCGTCCTAGCTGCTGCTGTCCTCCCCGTTCTTTCCCACAACACCCACAACAGTGTCCGGACGTCAAAGTTCAAGTGAAAGAAAGAGTTGTGAATGGACAAAAGCAGATTGCGTATGTTTTTAATGTACCTCCAGGTGCAGACAGTGATCGATTAGTACTTGGTTGTTGTGGCAGCCGTGGGTTTCCGATATGTATTAATTCTAAAACAAAAGGGCAAGTTAAATCGCTGAATTTAGCAAAAAAGAATCCTTATACTGGTTCAAAATCAGAATTTCCAGGAGATAGCGCTGGAGTCTCATCGAAGGATGATATTGTAGAACCAGGTACGAGTCCCGAAGTGCCAGACACATCCAGTAGACAGGCTACATCGTCAGGAGGCAAAAATGGCACTGAGACATCCGCGGAGAAAGGATCTAATAAAGCATCATCGACGCATCACACGCAGCATTCGACTACTAGTAAGACTAAAGCTAAAGGAAACGATCACAAGGAGAAAGACAAAGAAAAACATAAAAGCAAAGATAAAAATGGTTCTCAAGCAGAGATCCATGTTGCGGAAGTGAAAGAATCAAATCATTCTCTGAGTCATTCCTCGAATTCTCCGCATGCTAAACATAAAGCATCGCATAAATCCTCGAATCCCACCGGTAAAGATAAGAAGCACGCTGCTTCAAATACTAAGAGCGATGGCGCAACCAATGATAAAAAAAGTCATAAAGCACACGGTGGGGCGCATGTTACCCTGAATGATGCACCGCGTAAAGACCAGCCAAGTTCAGAACAAGATCCTGGTAAAACTCCGAATGGTAAGACACCTGATGTCTCTCTTGATAAAAAGCATGGTGCTCCCCATGATGCGGGCAATAAGTCTGAGACCAACCTTCATGGATCAGACAAGCACAAGAAGAAGTAAAATGTCTTGCAAAGATTATAATCTCCAGAAAGCGTTAACTTCTGCCGTACTGGAAAATTTTGTCTTGAATTCGCGGTGCACCATTATAGAAGACAACGAGTATAATCTGCTTGAAGAGCGTTATTTACTACGGTTTTATAAACATTTAGTCTTTAATTGTTAGAAATAAATATTAGAAATTTCCATCCTAAGATATAGACTTTGTACCCACATAGTTAATTTTCAGCAACTAAAAGCGATCGTTTAATAAAATACAGGCAATATTATGGCATTGCCTTTTGTAAAAGGATTAACTTGTTGATCTATGTTGTTGTTCCATAAAAACAACTCGATCCATAATCGAGTTGTTATTATGGAACTTGCCAGCAGAATGTGTGCAGGAAGACTCGACCATTACTTTTCTCAACTAATTAAATCCTTCCCTTCGATATGCTGAATAAATTCCTATCAATATTGATGAGATCACTCTACTATAGCAATATTTGCGTTTATTACTAAAGCCAAACTTAAAGACAAGTTTAGCTTCAACAATTTCCTGCTTGTTTGCAGGTCAGTGATGGGGACAGCTCTAGATTTGAATCCTACACCTACTGATCCGCTGTCGAACAACATGCCAATAAAAAAGAAGCCACAGCTGAGCAGCCCTAGCATAGTGGTCGGCAAGATAAATTTGTTTAAAGGGCACATAATACAGATCAACCATTTTCTACAGCACATCTTTAAGTTAAGCTCTCTGATTATCTTCTGATATCCTTGTCTATAGAATGCTTGACTGAAACAATAATTTCAGTTCATAGCTGCATGGATGTTGCTAATTTCCATTAACACTCTATCTTAGAGAGGCTAAAAAAGTTTGTGCTCTTTGGGACACCTCAAGCATCAACTACTAAAGTCTGTTATACTTTATACTTCGCGTAGCTACACTTCTCCTTCACTTGTGATCTTTTGTGATGCTTAATTAAATCAATTTCCTGTGCAGAATCTTGACGTCATGCAATTGTGTATGTCACCCGCCATCGCAGATTCCATAAACGAATCAATTGAAGACTAAGACACCAAAGAAAGTGTTTACACATGTATATTTAAACAAAGTTTGGTTTTTGTGATGCAACTAGGCCAATAGCTAACGACCAAATGGGCCTTTATATATATATATATATATATATATATATATATATATATATATATATATATACTATATATGTATATATATATATATACACGTATATACACGTATATATACATGTATATATATATACGCTTGGTGGGCTGGAGCTAGTGGCAAAGTCGGTAAGGTACTCGACCGCGGATCAGAAGGTGCGGGGTTCAAATCCTGGGCACGCCCGTCACTGACATCGCTTTCGAGTGAGGAAACTGACGTTAACCTTAGCTTTATATATATATATATATATGTTTATAAATATATATATATATACGGAATATACTGTAAATACAAAAGGTTGTATATTTGCTACTTTTTTTACAGTGGGAGGGGATAATTGGAAGGTCTAAGGATTGCTGAGGAGGTCATCAGGACTTTACCATAGAAGAGGTAAGAAAGGTGGTTAAAACTTTAGCATGGGGTCACACAAATGCAAAGGACCGAGGTCGAACTTCCAATCCTCCAACAAATACAACCCAGTACCAATATATATATATATATATATATATATATATATATATATATATATATATATATAGATGGTACTAGATATATTAAATCATACTTATGAATATATATTATATATATATATATCTTAGTGCACTGCCTACTGGCAAGTCCATGGTACATAACGCCTCCACTCTTCTCTGTCTTCCGCCTTCCTCTTCATTTTCACATATGATTGGGTCTGTAAATCATCTAACATACCTAATCTCGGCCTGCCCCTGCCTCTTTTTCCTTCCATTCTACCTTCTATGACCTCTTTTAATAGACCTTCCCCCCTTAGAATGTGTCCTATCCATCTCTTTCTCCAATTTCTTAATACATTTATCAACTGTCTATCTGTGCCAACTCTCTCCAGGACTTCCTCATTTGTAACCTTTTGAGTCCAGCTAACCCTCTCCATTCTTCTCCAAATCCACATTTCCAATGCCTCCAGTTTCCTAATATCTTCCTTTCTTAAAGTCCAGGTTTCACATCCATATAATAGCGTGGTCCAAACCAAAGTTTTCACTATCTTTATCTTTGTGTCTTTCTTTAGACTTTTTGTTAATAGTTCTTTTCTACTACCAAAGGCCGCGTTTGCTTGTGCAATCCTACTGCATATTTCTGTCTCACATTTCCCATCATCGGTTATAGTATGACCCAAATATTTGAAACTCCTTAACTGTTCCAATTTCGTACCATTTATTGTGATATTACTTCACCTTTATTATTGGACACTCTCATAACCTTCGTCTTTTTTATATTAATTTTCATGCCATATCTTAGGGCCGTATCATTCACCTATCCTTATCTTCGCAATCATCTCACAAATTCCCTCCTACTTTTATTCTTCTTCCAAGTCTTCCATGCTTCCCTCCATCATTGCATCAGCGTAAATGTTAAACAGCAGCGGCGAAATGCTGTAACCTTGTCTTACTCCAAGTCCTATTTCACCTTCTTCTGAGTATTCTTGTTGGATTTTGATTACTGCTCTTTGATTCATGTACAAGTTCAAAATTAGTCTTCTATCTCTCCAGTCAATTCCTATTCTTTTTAAGATATTCATCATCGTTAGCTCAAAGGCCTTCTCGAAGTCTACAAAGCATACAAAAACGTCATTACCATATTCTAAGCTTCTTTCGCAAAGAACCCGCATTACTCCTATTGCTTCTCTTGTGCCGCATCCTTTCCTAAAACCAAATTGTGTCTCGCTCAGTATCATCTCTGCTTTCGACTAAATGCGATTATTTACTATTGTTGCGGCCGTCTCCGGCAACTGAGGCCGCCGCGTTTCGGGGCGGGGGCGTTGCCTCCCCCGGGAAAGGCGAGATCGATCGATCCGCCGGTCTAACCGCCAGATGGACTCGAGCGCCTCGATTATTACGTTTATCCCGATGGGTTCGGTCCACTCCGTAGTCGTGGCTGTCTCGGTTATCTCGGTTGTCTCGGTTATCCCGGTTGTCCCGGTTGTCTCGGTTGTCTCGGTTGTCTCGGTTATCTCGGTTGTCTCGGTTATCTCGGTTATCTCGGTTGTCTCGGTTAGCTCGGTTATCCCGGTTGTCTCGGTAATCTCGGTTGTCTCGGTTATCCCGGTTGTCTCGGTTAGTTCGGTTATCCCGGTTGTCTCGGTAATCTCGGTTGTCTCGGTAATCTCGGTTGTCTCGGTTATCCCGGTTATCTCGGTTATCTCGGTTGACTCGTCTGTCTCGGTTTCTCCCACTTGAAACGATTGTTAGTTCCTCCAATCGACTCTGACAGCTATCAAGGTTTTGGTGATTTCTGGGACCTAGGATATCTTCACCCCGTACGGCATCATAGTCGTAAAACGTGATCCTATCTTGATTTGCCCGATCTAGGGTATGGCTTGTCTTATCTGAAAGAGCCGGTCTGACTGTCGTATGAACATTATCTTGTGTATCTGTGCTTGGGGGTTTCCCTGGAGAGATGCTAGTACTTGAATCTAGGCGACTCGAGTCATCTCTAGGGAGTGTCAAGGTGAACTCTGATGAGTAGATCTCATTAGCGCCTATATCCATTTCTGCATCTAGAAGTAAACTATTCATGCTCTAGGCGGTTCTAATACTGAGTACGTAGGGTATCTGTGGAACCACTCTATATGTTATGTTTGCCAAATTTAAGTTGACAGTCCAATCTTATCTAAAGATTAAGAGTTATACGTACTCGTCTTCACCTACCTGGTGTCTGCTGAAATGGATGGAATATCTTAGTTGGGTAATCCCTTAATTACTGTGGAATATTCTAATATTTCTAAGACCATCGATTATTTCAATATAAAGATATATAGCATTCAAATATTTATATTGTTTTACGACAACAAAAGCAGGTATTACACTCCTTTAAACTTTTATTATGCGAACTAAAATTTCGACGATCACGCGCATCGAACGTACATGTAGAATATATTGACTGAAACAATATTTCTTACCACTAGAATTCAAGAAATTCAACGACTTCTATCGATCAGTTCTTCCGATTTCTATTACAAACACAACTTAATTTCTATAGACTTATCCAGTATCGTTACACATGTAATTAATTAATTGTCGCTTAATGTTACAATCTATTCTAGATTAGAATTGTTCTTGATCAACACATTGTCGTTTTTACAAACATACTCCGCCATCTTTTCTTCTTCCTCTCACGTGACCAATCGACTGCCACAATCTTTTTCACTAAGTTATACTGGCGAAGACCGCCACACTATCTTCAATAAGATCTTCGATGCATGAGGCATTAAGCTGATTGTTCTGTAATCCGAACACTCCACCGCATTGGCTTTTTTAGGAATTGGAATCATCACTGACTTAGTAAAGTCGTCTGGCCAAATACCTGTACTGTACACTTCCACACATACTTCCATTAACTTTTTGAGTGTTTCTCCTTCCAACATTTTCAAGAATTCTGCTGGGACTTCATCTATTCCGGCTGCCTTTCCCTTCTTCATACTGTTACTTGCAGTATACATTTCCTCCTTCACTAAATCGGGGCCCCTTTTGTCGTCTTCTATGATATTTTCTTCTTCTATTTTAAAATCCTCTTGAACTGGTTTCCCAGCCTTATCATACAATTCCTCTACATATTCTCTCCATCTTTCTTTTACCTGTCTTCAATTCCCCATCTTTACCCAGTATACTAATGTTCTTTGCATCTCCTTTCTTTTTCTTATCAGTTCTTGTTAATATTGTAGCAAATACGTGCCTTTACAGTATTTGCTGTTTTCTTAGTGGCAACACTGTTGTAGTTCAATCTACGATACTTTGCGCTTTAATTAGTTGACTTCGGCTGTAACCCTATAGAATTCTTCCTTATTCGTGCAGAGACCCTGTCCTGAACACTTATCCTGGTGTTAAGAAGATAGAGATGTTGAGAGAGAGAGAGAGACACTTCTATCCTGTGTCTTCAGTGACTTTTTAGGCTAAGTTTGCTTGTATACTTGTGTAGTATAGCATACTTGTGTATAATAAAATGTTTTGTATTTTATTACGAAATCTAAGTCGCCATATTAGTATTTAATGTTGAAGAAGACACAGAGAAATTCTTGTGTAGAATTTGGAGCCCAAAAACTTAGTGATTAATTTCACCGTGATAACTGAGGTAGTCTCAACTTGTGATATCCCTAGACTAAATTGTAGAGAAACATCTCATTATTACAATATCCTGACTTCCTGGTATAATAGATCCAACCTCCCTCTTCTATCATATTCTGCTAATTCATCACACTTTTCACTCCACCAATGATCTTTTGCTTTGTCTGTGATTCTTCTAAGTTCACTGTTTCTGATGTCAATACTTTTCCATTTCCTCCTTTCATCCATTTTGTCTAGCATCTCGCTTGTGATCCAAGGTATTTAGCTGCATTTGCTTTAAGATAGCCATAAACTTCTTTTGCACCTATTTTAATAGCTTCCTTTAGCTGACACCATCTTTCATTTACCCCTGTCCTTCCGTAGTCTTTCATTTCCTTAACTTTTCTTTCCACTGTTTCCTGAAACTGACTTCTTTTATCGTTCAATCCGTTCAAATTCCATCTCTTACTGCTTTTCTTCTTAAGTATTTTCTTCAGCTGAAGCCCTACTTTTGCCAGTACTAGATTGTGGTCTGAATTAATATCGGCTCCTGGATATGCCCTTGAATTCTTCTCTCTATTCCTGTACCGTTGCTTTATCAGAATATAATCTATCTGGTATCTTCCCTCGTTTCCGGTGCATCCTGGTTTCTTCCATGTCTAACGCCTTCTCTTCTCATGCTTGAACCAAGTGTTGGACACCACTAATCTCATTCTATTCCAAAAGTCCACCAATTTCTGTCCTCTCTCATTTCTTTTTCCTAGACCATATTCCCCAACTTCATTTCCATCTCTCCCTTCACCCACCACCGCGTTCCAATCCCCCATAACTATCACTTGATCTGTGGCTTTTTCTCCTTTAATCATTCCTTCTATTTTTCGTACATCGCTTCAATTTCCTCATCCTCTGAGGCTGATGTAGGCATGTATACTATATATATATATATTATATATATATATATATTATATATATATTATATATTATATATATATAATATCTATATATATATATATAATATACACACACACACACACACACACCCTATATATATATATATATATATATATATATCTATATTATATAATATGTGTGTGTGTGTATATATTATATATATATATATATATACACACACACACACACATATATATATATATATATATATATATATATATATATATATATACATACATGTATATATAATCCGATTTGTCAAAAAAAGCATTGAACAATTTAGGAAATTTGTAATTTCCCTGGCTTTTTTAAATAAATTCACTGAGTGAATTAGGCAATTTACTAATCACCTAAAAGTTTCAGAGTTTCAGGGAATTTACAAATTCCCTGATTTGACACATTCACTGTAACATATACTAATATATTTGCGGTTTAACATTAAACCCGAGGGATATTGTTACAAGATGTAGGCCTAAGATAGCAGATGACGAAGGTATGATAACGTGCAGCGAGGCTGGACTGCAGAAGATAATGGATAGTCTGAATTATTCGGCATTGAAATACGGGATGTAGATTAACATCAAATAGACAAAATTGATGAGAGTGTCCCAAAATAGAGGTGAAGTTAAAATTACAATAAATGGTACGAAATTGAAACAAGTAAGGAGCTGCAAATATTTGGGTCATACTAAATCAGATCATGGGAAATGCGAGACTCTACTATGTAGGCTAGTAGGATTGCATAAGCAAAAGCGGCCTTCGGTAATAGGAAAGAACTCTCAACAAAAAGTCAAAAGAAACTTCACCAAGATAAAGATAGTGAAAACCTTGGCATGGATCAAGGTACTATAAATGTGAAACATTATCCTTAAGGAAGGACGTTATCATGAAACTATAGACTATTGAAATGTGGGTATGGAGAATAGCGGAAAAGATTAGCTGGACTCAAAAGGTTACAAATGAAGATGTTCTGGACAGAATTCCTACAGATAGACAGTTGATAATTGCATTAAGAAAAGGGAAGAAGAGCTGGATGGGTCACATTCTAAGGGGAGAAAGTCTACTAAAACGGGTCGGGATACACTTACTCTATGAGCCAAGCGCAGTAGTGAAAATTTTTTGAGCCCTCCACAGCATCTTGCTGGTTGCGTCACATGTCCCGGAGAAGGCAAAAAAGTAAGCAAAAAATGTATACACTGTCAAAAAATTTCGCCCCCTTAACAAATTCCTGGATCCGCCACTGTGAACGCACATGTATATCATAATCATTGATGAGTAAGACGCATAACTAGAGTAGGCAACTAGTAAATTGCGCTTTTCATAAATTTTAGGATCTGCAATCGCCTGACTGAGATCTAGAAGGATAACGCTTATCTAGAGTGGACAACTAGAAAATTAGCGCTCTTCGTAGAACTTCAGTATTATTCTCTTCTGTCTCCTTTTATTTCTTTCTTCTGACTGTTAACACAAGGGGTGTTATAGCCAGTTAGAGGCGAAATCTTCAAGAATCAATAGTCGTTTAGCTGAATCTAAGGTAAAGACACTTAACTAGAATAGGCAACTAGTAAATTGCGCTTTCCGTAGAATTCAGGATTGCAGTCGTTTAGCTGAAATCTATGAAAGCAACACCTATCTAGATTAGGCACTAGAAAATTAGTGTTCTTCGTAGCATTTCGCTTTTTCCTGATTCCGTCTTCCTCTTCAGTTTCTTTCTTCAATCTTCAGTCTTCTATTTTCTTTCTTCAATCTTCAGTCTTCAATTTTTCTATCTTCACTGCCAACACAAAGTGTTGTAAACGCAGCTATTTACCTGAATTGACGAGAAAACGCTTTATCTAGATCTCTAGTAATCGGCGTTTCTGGTACAATCAAGGATTTATACGTTCAATGGATTGAGATATTGAAATGGATCGTGATTAACCGACTTATAGAAGGTTAGACGACAATTCCATACAAAATCTGCAATCCCGTGAGGCACAATCGTTTCAATATAGATTTCGTATTTTTCGTGCTAACTATCACCGACCTATAGAAGGTATCAGTACTTCCTACGAATGCAGTCAGAAATTCAGAAGCTTGTATGAAATCTACTAGTTTATGTGTTTGTCGCAATAATTCATTAAGAATTATATTAAGACAAGTTCAGCTAGTAATTCCGTACATGCTAGAGTTCAGGAGTGAACTAAAATTCTATAGCCTGTTCTCTGGTAATTATAGTATTGATCGAGGCTATGCTCAACAGCCAATCAGAATCAAGCTCTTCATAAGCATTTCTCCACCCAACCCCCACAAGTGGTTGCGTTGCATGCATGTATCTTATGTATATAATTTTTATTATTTCTTTACATAATCTACCGTTTTTACTGAATGCCATATCATATTTAATTCAGCGTCAGTTTTTACATGAATACACCAATAAGAAAAGATCATATATCAATATATGAAGGTTAAACTTCTAATTAAATGTTGATTCTCCTCATTACTTAATTTAATATTTTAGCTTCATAACCTTGCCCTTTTATTCTCAAATCAGTTCTGTCGCAAATATACTAAAATGTACACAATGTCTCATTGCACAAAGGTCATTTTTAAACATACAAATAGTAATATGAGTGCAAATATATCAATTTCAGTTTCCAGGTGGAAAAATAAATCTTTAACCTGTGTAACTCGGCTAAATTATAGTGAAACGTCAAATAGTCTTTTATTCCAACCTAATTTTAAGATTAACTTGCAAATTATATATATCAGTTCACAATATACAATTTATTAAAATATCTCTAAATGTACAACTAACGATTCGAAATTATACACACATCTTGTCAATAGTACAGTTCAAAGCAATTTACAGTAATTTTAAATAGTAAATATAACTTAAGATTACTTGTTAAGCGCTACATATTGAAGCCACTACTTGTAATAGTGCAGCAAAAGATAAATATTCTCGCTCTCACAGAGCCAGCCATGATAATTGAATAAAATTTTAATTTCTCAAATCACTTTAACTATATCACAAACTGAATAAAAAATAGCACTAGAATGTCTTCAAAGTAGATAAACCAGATTTCTTATAGTAGCCTAGTAGGCCTATGAAAGATTATATTAGAAGTATAAAATAAGCTTATTAAAATTAATCTATACGTGTAGATAGATCTTATAATTACAAATAATATATTAAGCTGTCAATGATCATAGGCTTTCATAGCTAGTGTTGTAAAACATATTGTAATTTAAAGAAGATTATTTCATAATGTCAGTCTAGTCAGACATATTAATTACATATTCATGGTATCACAGTATCATAGTATCCTTTCGCACCCCTAATAATGACAACAAAGTTGGAAATTTCTAGAGTTCGTCCCTCCAATCCTGAAACAAGATCTCTGTCTCTGGTGAGACCAACACTTAAACCTGCATTCCATTTGTGCCTTTCCTTGGACTGAATTCAAGGACTTTGCTTCGCACCGTCTTTGAAACCACACTCTGCTCATCGGTTGGATTTGGATTCATAGTGCTATAGGGAACTCGCGTCGCTAAATGCTGCCTTCTGCCTCGCAACTCGCCGTTGGGGCACAACATAGGACGTTTGTTCGGTCCGTGACTGTAATTGAATGCCTAGGCCTGCTCTAACTGGCACACCTGAGATGGTATTTCTCAAAGGTGTGTGGGACTCCGATCTGAAGTAGTTGTGAGGATCTCTGTGATTAATCCTTACTGCTAAAATATCGAAGTCAAGGCACAGATTTTTACATAGCGTCTCACAATTTAATAGTCAATAAAACAGCACTACAATTTAATATGTACGAATGATAAAACTTAAAACTAAATAGAAGATCTAACACACAATCCCTAAAATATCAATAATCCGGATTCAACTCCGGTTTCGGCCCATGGCCTACGCCGTGTGGACTTGCCCGTTCGGCCGCCACAACTTGAATAATCTCCCTCTTACATGAATCTGCCAGTATTCTACCACAGGTGACGCTTGGTCATTTGGTAACTGACCAATCAGATTCAATTACTCTGCAGCTTGACCACTGCCTGGCCAATAGCAAACACGTATTATCACAACATAAATTATATCCATAATAATTAATAATAGATTAATTATATATGTATAATTTCAAGTTCTTAACAGTGCTCAATGTGGTCATGAACATTAGTAGCACTCAAATTAACGGCAATCGGTTCGTAAACCACTGTCGTATCTCGGAATTTCCACTACGTTGGAATTTTTTTGTGGCGTTCTCTTCTTGTAGGTAGTTTCGCTTGTAAATATTAATAATTAGGAGTTGCAATTCTATAGTAAAGAAACACACAGCCTTATGTTACGTATTGTATTAATAACTATTTTTATATATCTGACATATTTTTGGATTTAGTTATGGCGTATATTCATCGTTATATATACAATAAATGGCTCTTATGGTAAAGCCCCCTATATATCCGGGCCTCGTCGGACGATTTTCAAACAAATCATAGGTGTAGGGTTTACCTCAATAGGGTTAAGGTTAGGGGCAATAACACACACTACGCTAACCATGACCTTAACCCTAAACCTTAAAATCCAGACAGGGGCGTTAGCACAAAAGTCCTAATAACTTTAAAAGTATTCAGCAGTACTTTCCAAACACAAAAATAATATGATTCAACGTATTGAAGAACAATATTATCCATCTCGATCAGGAGCTGTTCTTTTAGTCCTCCTTAGTAAAACATACTACAAATATGTTTGATGTGGATTTTAGATTTTTAGAAGATATAGCTAATTTTTGTTTAATATTACCTGATTGCAAAGTGATAGTGAAAGTGAAAGCAGTACTGACGTCTATAAAAAATGGATATACATTCAAAACTTTTGTCCATTTAAGGTAAGAAACAAATCATTGATATAAAAATTAGGTCTTGTAAATTTAAGGAAATCTATCTTACCCATGATTAACTTTGTGTTGAAAATTTTAAAATGATTAGAATGTGATTAAGAAAGCAGCTCTACAGCTTTACTCCTGTCGCCATCAATGAGATTACGCAACAAGTCTTGGATTCACTCCCTAAGCATTGTGATCTCGATCCTATCCCTACTTCTACTTGAAGAAGTGCATCCATATTCTCGCACCCACAATTTCCCAGATTGTCAACCTTTCCTTGTCCACTGGCACATTTCCTTAGTCATTCAAAAATATCATTGTCACTCCACTCTTGAAGAAGCTCTCCTGGATAAAGAACACTTTCCATTTAAAGACCAATATCCAATCTATCTTACCATTCCAAACTCTCTGAGAGATTAGAATTTCGTAGACTCTCCACCCATTTCGAATCCAATGACCTGTTCAATGAACACCGATCAGCATACACCAAAAATTGCTCTACTGAAACTGATCTTCTCTCAGTCTGCAACACCATAACCAATGCCATGTGCACTCAGCGTCTCACTGGATTCTCTGCGCTTGATCTCTCTGCGGCTTTTGACATCATAGAGCACCAAATCCTCCTACAGCATCTTTCGTCTTGGTTTGGTATCCACGGCAATACTCTTGCATGGGTTACCTCATACCCTCATATCTTACCGATCGTACTCTCAGCTAAAATCAACAATATTCGTAGAAGAAATAACTTTCGATGAACTTCTCGAAGGCATAAAGAATTTAGATGATAAGAAAGCCAGTGGTCTTGATGGTTTCAGTGCTATACTGATAAAGGAAGTTAGATTTATATTAATTTAGCCTTTACTCTACAGCTATAACTTATCATTATTTAGTGGTGTGGTCCCTGAATTATTTAAGATTGCAAAAGTAATTCCAGTTTTTTAAAAAGGGCAAATAACTTTTCCATCCAATTGTTGATCAATTTATCTCTTAAGTGTATATAATAAAATTCTTGAAAAATAGTCTTTAGACGAATATATAATTTTTTCAATAAGTATAATGTATTATATGAAAATCAATTTGGTTTTAGACATAATCATTCCACTGTGCTTGCGGTTCTCAACTCGATAGATTTCTGTTATGAAAACTTAGGCTCTGGAACCTAGTGCTAGGGCTATTCATCGACTTTCAGAAGGCATGTGACACAATAAGCCATTCGATACTAATTGATAGACTGCATCACTATGGAATAAGAGGTCAAAAGAACAAATGGATAATGAACTATTTAAAAAATCGTCCTCAATATGTATATGTAAATAGCACCAGCTCTGAGATGCAATTTAACAATTGTGGAGTTCCACAAGGTAGCATATTAGGTCCTTTATTATTTCTTATTTGCATTAATCAATGTTTGCATAAATTTAGATAAAACATGCTATATGCTTATTCATAAAGCAAACCAAAGGTATAGTATACCGCAAAAGCTTGAAGTCTTTTTAGATAATGTCCTGATCTCTAGAACATCTAAAGTTAAATATTTAGGTGTCATACTCGATGAAAACCTAACATGGAAACTCCACGTTTATATGGTATGTAGTAGACTAAAAGGATTTATCAGTATTATGTATAATGTTAATGTTTTCTTACCGAAACACTGTCTCAAAAAGTTTACTACTAATTTATTCATAGTCAGATTCAATATTGCATTGAAATCTATGGAAACACCTACTCCAATTACTTGAATAATTTGATAACATTGAACAATTCTATTATAGGAATTTTATTTAAGAAAAAAAAAACAACCAAAACGTCTGAACTAAATGAAATAGTAAATTCACTTCCAATACGCAGGCTATGCAATTTTAAGCTATTAAAATTTGCACATCTATGTATAAATAGCCCGGAAAAAATACCAAAAATGTTCAAAAACATGATTAGCTTTGCCAATTCTCACTCCCATTATAATATGAGGAAACCATTGAGCTTATACAAACCTTATCCAAATACTAACTAGGGAAAAAGAACTACCAATTACATATGTTCCCATTTATGGAATATGCTCCCTGAAAACGTACAGGCAATCAGTTCCACCTATGTTTATTTAAGGAAAATTGAGGAAAACCTTGAGAACATGAAATAGTCAATTTCTCTTCTCTCGCTTTATTTCACATGTTAATGTTTTTATGTTATTTTTCTTTGATTTGCACTAGTTAAACTAAACTTGAAATTCTTCAATTGTATTTCTGTTGTAACCAACTAGATGGCGATAGTCGCTGTTTTGGTAGCCTCTATTTCGGATCAAATGCATGGAACTTCTAGTAGGCCTACTGATAGAATAGACACATTATTAATTATGTGATGATTGTGATTTTGACTGAAATATTTATTCTGTTATGAATTCATGCTGTATATTATTTTGGACTTCATATAACTTGTATGTAATATTGTAGTGGCGTGTGATTCTGATATAAACGTAAACTCTCTCTCTCTTTGCAGAAGTATGTAACTCATGATATATAACTTAAATATTTTGCTGGAGCCAGTGGCGACGTCAGTAAGATACTCGACCGCTTATCGGTATGTGAGGGGTTCAAATCCTGGGCTTGCTGGTCACTTACATCGCTTCTGAGTGAGGAAACTGACGTTAACCTTAGCTTTTCCAGCTTTTACATTATTCTGTATTTGTTGTATTAATTGGCTGTACACTGTAAATCCTCTGTTTCTGTACAAAAGTAGGTTATTTAAAAATTTATGCTACTTTCATTATTTCGACTATAAATGTAGAGTTTTTATAGATCTATTTGTAGGTAGCTGCGTATCATCTTGACATTTCCGTTCTAAACCAGTGTTAGCAAGTTAATTTAAGGTATGTTGCTAGAGTTTATTTTATGCATCTGGTTAAATTTGTAGTATCTGTTGTAAAGTGTGTGACATGTTCTTAGAAGGTTTTCGTAAAAGTAATTTAAAAATAAATTCGATTATTCGTAAGATAATACAGATGACAGTATGAAATTATTTAAAATATTTAATCTATTAAACTGATATCGGTTGGTGTTCCATAAGGCTCTAATTTGGGCCTCTTATTATTGTTAATTTATATTAATAATATTCATCCTGCATGCTAATATAATAGCATGATAATTGATTTAAACTGTTTGCAGATGATTCCGATGTATTTATTAGAAGTAAAAATTCAAATGAGTGCTTCAAATATGCCAATTCTGCTAGTATAAACATGTGCAATTGGCTTCAGAGTAATCGTTTAACAATATATTATGCTAAGACTGCATATATATTTCTTTTCTATATAAGAGGTAGGCCTAACTCATATATGTACTCAAACAATCTTACCCTATACATTGAACATAATCCAATTGTTAGAGTTCATTGTATTAAAATTCTGTGTGTTTGAACTGAAGAATATTAAACATTTAGAAATTTCAAATTTTCTATGACACATTACTGTGTATATTATTGCATTGAAGTTTACGAATACGCTACTTGCCACTTGGAGTAACTAGTTATGTGTGGCTTGTAACAGTGTCCCAAGAACTCTTCAGATTATTGTCTTTTCATCTATTCACCTTGAGTTGCTTTTTCAAGATATTCATCATCGTTATCCAATCAATCCTGTCAAAGGCTGCACAAACTCCACACAACATACAAAAAACGTCATTTCCATATTCTAAGAGTCTTTCACAAAGGTCCAATATTACCCCTGTTGCATCTTTGGTGCCGCATCCTTTTTCTAAAACCAAATTGTGTCTTGCTCATTATCATACTCGCTTTCGACTGAATACATGTGGTTATTTATTATCTTTAATAACATCTTCGACGCATGAAGTATTAAACTGATAGTTCTGTAATCCGAACACTCTACGACATTGGCTGTTTTGGGAATTGGTATCATTACTGGCTTTGTAAGGTCTTCAGGCCAAATGCGTCTCTTGCACACTTCCATACATACTTCCACTAACTTATTTTGTGTTTCTTCTTCCAACATTTTCAAGAATTCTGCAGGGGTTTCGTCTATTCCGGCTGCCCTCCCTTTCTTCATGCTGTTAATTGCAAAATAAATTTCCACTTTCAGTATATATTGGGGCCCTTTTTATCGAATTCTATTAAATTTCCTTCCTTGATATTAAAATCCTCTTCCTTGCTTTAACATAAAATTCCTGTTCCAATTCCCTCCATATCTGTTTTACTTCATCTAGCTCTATCTTCAGTTCCCCCTCTTTTCCCTTTACAATAATATTCTTTTGCATTTCCTTTCTTTT
Source organism: Enchytraeus crypticus (assembly GCA_905160935.1). NCBI lineage: Eukaryota > Metazoa > Annelida > Clitellata > Enchytraeida > Enchytraeidae > Enchytraeus > Enchytraeus crypticus. Next base: position 123,114 of record CAJHZI010000331.1, read on the forward strand.
TCATATTGGTTCGTGATGATATCCTGACTTCATGATACAGTAGATCAGACCTCCCTATTCTATCATATACTGCTGTAAATCCTCACATTTTTCACTCCATCAATGATCTTTTGCTTTGTCTGTAATTCTTCTAAGCTCATTGTTTAACCTTCTATATTCCCTTCTAATATGTCTTGTGTCAATTAATTTAAATGTTTTGTTTAGATATCAGTGGAGTGAAGCAAATTTAAATGGCAGCCCTAACTTCAGATTTCAGTGGAACTAGATCTAATCCGGAAGGTCAGAATTATGAATTGGATTGTGAGACGACTTGGAGAAATTTGGAACCTGGTCTTATCGATATATATTCAGGAAATTCTTTGAATAAATCGTCGTATCTTACACTCTACAAGTATCCTTTCTTGTTTTGGTTGAGGCATTCGTTACTGATTTGTGACTAGTCTTTGTGTAGTGAAATTAATTGATTTGCATAAGCAAATCAATCTATATCAATAGTAATTATAATAAATGAGATATATATATATATATATATATATATATATATATATATATATATATATATATATTTATATAAATTATGTTATATATATTACCGTTACATATATATATATATATATATATATATATATATATATATACATATATATATATATATATTATTATATATTTGTAGATGTCACGGAATTGGTATCGGAAGCATAAATTTCACTTCGACATAAAGTTAGGAACCATAAGGTAAAACTCTACGTGAAGTGGACCACGGTTCAATTTCAGCTTTAATGGTTTTTTTGAAGTACTGAATTATTGGTTTCCTACTAATTAATAGATATGATATTTTATAGTAATATTAATGAACAACACAAAAGCACTGTCAACATTAGCATATGCAACGATAGCAATGTATTAACTTAAAACCTTCGTGTGAATATAAAAATATTAATTTTAAATAACAGAAATAACGTGTGAGAAAAGAGGAAAGAAGGAAAATAAAGTAGAACACAAAAATAGGCAGAAAAGAGAGCTAATATTAAATAGAATAGTAAGTCCACAGTTTTTTAGGTTATAGTTCATATAGACAAATGTTTCAAACACAGTTCAGGCTCACAATGACATCAAGCACCGTTCATGTAAACAATAGCAAAAGAATAAGAAATAAAACCATAATTATGCGTACATAATTATACAGAAAATAATATACACTAGAATTGCAAAAATAATATATATATCTTGAAACAAATATCAACTAGAACTGCTGAGACACAGGTAGGCCTATATCTAATAAATCAAACCGGAAGAGAATCTCATATCACTCCGCCAAATGGGGGGAAACAAAATTATAAAGTGTCCTTTCAAACTCGACCAGGAAATGATTATACTGTTCACAACAAGTATTTAAGTATTTGGTACACCCTTAACAACCTGTAGGCTACCGATGGCTATAACAGCTCACCTGTACCGTTAAACATAGGTTTGTTAAATTATCGTTTAAAAGATACTTTCTAGAGCCTCAGGTAACCCTTTCCAACACGAGGAAGTCCTTACCCCTTTACACGAGCACTCTATGAAACTTCAAATACTCAAACACATCAGTACATAGTTACCCTGTCTGGTTCAAGGTTTACACACATTATCCTAATTTAACTTTAAATATTTTACAGTACCTGTGACCTCAGCAATCCTAAGTAAATGACTTGCCATCTCTGGAGTCTAGGGCAAAACTACAGTTTTTAACACAACCCTAACATAAAAGGTTTATACGTAAAATGGTAAGTTAAACTTAAATAAAAGTCCGTTCCATACTTAGTTAATGCTTAAATATCAAATTGCAAAACATTAAATTTCAAATAACATAGGCTTCCCATCAACGACTCCAGAGGGCAAGTGAAGGGAAATATAAACATCAACTAACTTAGGATTAGACCCCAAGGCAAAGTGAAATATAAATACTAAGCAATATCGACAAATGAATGCCACAGCTAACTCTATTAGCTGAAGAATTTCACTAACTTGAAAATTCACTCAGGCTTATCTGGCCAGTCTAAAGTACACGGCCATTATCGCTATAGCAACATCTAGCTTTCTGACAGTAGAATTGAATATATTTAATATATTTAGAGCTTAATATTTTCCAAATATATATATTTTCTATTATATTCTTCAGTTTATTTTTTAGCTTGGTGTAGATCCTCAGAATATTTTGTTATAACAGTTTTTACTGGAAGAAAACTAGACATTACTTTCCTCAAATCAACAGTATCTTTCATGCCAGCAATCTGTGGATACTTTTTGTTTACCACATCACATTTTTCATTGGGAAAACCACCATTATAAGTGAAATTATGAGTCATATCTATATCACCGTTCACTAACCCACCATAAACACTGAGTTTCAATTAAATCGTCTGGAGCAAGTGGCGAAGTCGGTAAGGTACTCAACTGCGGATCAGTAGGTGCGGGGTTCAAATCCTGGGCTCGCCCGTCACTGACATCGCTTTCGAGTGAGGAAACTGACGTTAACCATAGCTTTACCAGCTTTATCAATATTGTTTTGTAGTGCAATATCTTTAGCAACTACATTTTGTTCTACTTCCTTTAAGATATCTGCTCTTAAATGTTCTCCAAATTGGTTAAAGAAACTGTGACAGTACCTCTTTGTAATGACATCACCATTGTTTTCTGGAGGGTATGTAACATTGAAAATCTAATGTTGTTCATAATAATGTCTCCAGTGATATCTATTTCAGTTTTGTCAACTTTTATGAGGTCAAGCTTATCAACAAGTTTGACAATAGGTCTGAAAACTGACCACTAAAACTTTTCTAATCACTAGTACTTGTATGTGATTTACTACCATCACTTTTCTATGTAATACTCTTCTCTTATTTGAGTATATCATTTGAAAGTTTATAATAATATGTATGATAAATTATTTAACTGTGGTGTACGTTGACTAAAGGCCAGCGCGAAAAGTTAAGAGCGCTCATGACAATCAGTGGGATGTTACAATACTAATATCAAAAAGAATTTATCAGGCAATGTGAATCTTCCTCGAACCCAAACTCAAATTAATAATATAAAAAGGCTACATCTGGAGTAGAATTATGTCTGAACAGAGCACAATTAAAGTACATGGAAAAGAATGTAGGATTCCTACCGGTGTTGGCAGCAGCCATTCCTTCTGTCTTAGTTGCAATAGGCGGATTGGCAGGTGGAATTAGCTCGACAGTAAACTCGACGAGACAGACATGACAATTTATTTGATAAACTCTGTGTGGAGACTTCCTGGCTAAGTATGTAGGCCTATCCATTTACTGCGGTTAACGCTTTTAATGATTAAGGAGAGAGTTAGCTTGCATTGATATTGTGTAATTTACGGATGCTAGATTATAAATCCCAAATGGTGTGTACTATCATTATTCAAATAATTTTTAAACTGTTTTAGAGATTCTGTGATATTTAACCTTGTTTATATAAGGATGTATCTAACTCTCCAAGTGCTGGGTTCAATTTTTCTTAATCTTTATGAACATGTGCAGCTCTGTCTACCATTACTGTGCCGTACTTTGCTGTGACTATGAAGGCATTGACTCGGCCTATGACAAATGTTGTAGAGGCCTCTATGATCGTCTCGAGAGATTTGTTGGAGACTACGTCAAACAATATATATTGGTTTGTTAGCCTTTATAGTTTTTATTAATTTACATGTAAGTGTCGCATAATACCTTTTACATCTTGCGCACATACACGCACCCTCACTTACACGTGTGAGCGAGCACACACACACGAGTTTGCGCGCTTACACACACGCAATCGAGCTCGGCCACACACTCGTGCTCACGCGTGCACCCGAGCTGACGCACGCACCCGAGCTAGCGCACACACACACGAGCGTGCACGCGGGCACACACACAAACGTTCGCACACAAGAGCTAGCACACACACGAGCTAGCGCACACACGAGCTCGCGCACACACGAGCTAGCGCACACACTTGCTAGCGCACACACGAGCTCGCGCATACCCGAGCTGACGCACACACGAGCTCGCGCACACACGAGCTCGCGCACACACGAGCGTGCGCGCGGACACACACACAAGCGTGCACACACACGAGCTCGCGCACACACACTCGAGCGTGCACGCGGACACACACACAAGCGTGCACACACACGAGCGTGCACGTGCACCACGAGCGTGTACGCACTCACCCGAACTCGCTCACACTCATAACAACGTATACACACACAGACATACACATATAAACAATGCCTCAAAAATAACTATAAAATAAATGTAGTTAATGTAGTAATGTATTGCGAGAAGAATGAAAGGAAAAAATGTTAAAGGAAGACCGAGACATGGGATGTCGGATGATTTGATAACTATTTCATATGTTGATATGAAGAGGAAGGCAGAGGATATAATTACGTGGAGGACTTATAATATATGCCAGGGACCTGCCAATAGACTGTACACTAAAGAGAGAGAAATGTAGAAATTCGAAATGTATAAAGAAAAGAAGATCAATTGAGGAATAAACCCAGTTCTTCGACTAAATTTATATAATGCCTTAAGTATCGGATTAATTTTTCCAGCTTTTGCATAAATTAAAACTTATTCGGTAGCTTAAGGCCCATTATTGAAATTGGCAAAGCGATTTCTAGCAAACAAAATTGTTGTTCGTTTACTGATTTTTTAAATAACTCATCATCATCATCATCATCATCATCATTATCATCATCTTCACCATCACCATCACCGTCATTGTAAGGGATCTGACTGTACAATTTTATCTGAGGTAAATTGAGATCCTGAGATTAAATGTTCAAGGGCTTAAATTCCTAATAATTTGACTTTATAATTATTTTGAAATCTTTGCCTGTCCACGATTTTCTACTGAATCTAGATATCCTACTAATCTCGTAATGAATTCAGCAACTGTATTAAAGCATTTTTTGATATTAAAAGAAATAAAATAATACACGACTAAACAGTATAACTAAAATTTAAACGATTTCAAATAGCACGTGTATGCTAAAATCGTAGAAATTAAAATTATACTTTTTCTACCGAATTACTGTTCACTTTAAATATCGCAAAAGAAAGTACTTTACATCAAATACAATTACTATCGACGCGCATATTACTAGTACGCTCTCTAGCACAAATTTCTACACTTTACTTTCTTCTCGACTACTCGCCTACAAGGAATCCTTCTAATATAATCCCTAGGTTAGGATTTATCGGTGGAACACTTTTCCCAGTTTGATCATCTACAGATCACTTTCTTCACATCGACTCTTCGATGGACTACAATCAGTTTTTCTAAACGAACTCTTCCAATTACTCTTGAATTCAGCTACAGCTGAGATTATTCAAATCTTCTAAATCTCCTTTCGACGTGGCACGTCTTACGTCCTTGTTGTCTTCAATCTCCGTCTCCACTTCCTGTATAGGCATGCCCTCATTGGTAATTTTCCCTAGCTTAGCTACCGCCTAGGATCACACTTCCATTAAACTCATCACTTTAAAATCTTTACTTTACTTATACAGGAGTATTATTAAATACTTAATTTGAAATACTAATACCATGCATCATATACAAAATATATCGAATCAGGCTTTCACAATCATCATCATCATCATCATCATCATCATCATCATTGTCAGGGATGATGCTCTGATATTTTGAATCGCTAGGTTATTTATATTATTTATATATTTTGAAGTTTGTATAATAGTGTTTTGGCGGACTATAGTATTTTTATTATAAAGGAGTTTAGGGGTTAGTTAAGCTTAGGGTTAGCCTGACGTCACGAGAGTGGGCGGAACTAAGAGAGTTTGTTTTGAGAAGAGAAAGGTGAAGGTCACGGATGGAATGAGTAGACTAAATTTCACTTGATATTTTGGATTGGAAAAGATTTAGAAGGGAGGAAAGAAGTAGTATAGACTGTTACAGAACAGTGACGGATAATCATTAGATGATATCCTAAGTTGAGTTTGATCAATAGTTGATCAGAGGAAAGAGTTTCCAAATTATAATTAAAGCTATTTTAACGCAGTTACTGAGGAAGTAATTAGTTAATATTCCTATAGTGGAATTTGTGTTTTGATACATTAATTGAGTATAGCAAAGGATTGTATTTTCGTTGGTTTGATAAAGTAGATAATTATAATTCTACGCGGTATAGGATCGTATATAAATGTATTACAAGGACATTTAATTTAAATTTAATTAATTTTCGTTTTTATATATTAAAATTAATAACCATTACTTAAAGAATAATAGTCCTAATCTGATTAATACTATTATGGTCCCTTCCTAACTTCTTCACTATATCCCTCCTCACGGTGTTGCCACTGCTCCACGTACACTGTCATCCTGCTAACACTGCAGCGATAGACCGCACCCATCAACCCCCGTTGTTTCACTACCCTCCGAGTTAAAATGCAACTGTCGATTCCCGTCCACTCTCCCGAATGTCACATTACTCCCCAACCGACTTCTCTCCCCTGAGTGATTCAAAGTGATCACCTTACCAGACACGGCATCACCATTCTGCAGGTAATTTCTCCTCAAAATCCTCCTCTCGTGGGATCTTGGTATGTGATGAGGTGAGATTCTGGACTGGTGATTGGCGAGAGCGGCTATTGAAGGGCAAGACACGGCGGCGCCTGTTACGATATCCCGCCTTAAAGCAGCGACGTGTGGGGGTTGAGTTTCCGGTATGAAATGAGCTAGAAGATCCAGGGGGGGAATTTTGAGGGGCGATAGTGAGAAAATGTTGTTGGGTAGAGGGTTCCTCGAGACGACTTTAGAGATGATTCATGGGATCGTATGAGTCAAATGAGTTGAGCGGATCAGCAGCGCCGTTAGACACGGTTAAGCTGTGATCTCTCCCTCTAGTGTGACGCAACAGAGAGGGGGAGAAGCCAGGAGGTAGTGGTAGAGGTGAAGGTGGCAATACTAGCTCTCTCTGCATCACGCTTTGACTTGGGTAATCATCCAAAGCTCTTTTGCTCTCTACCACAGAGGTCACATATTTTATGGATATGCAGTGATCCGGCTTGTCGTTCTCTTTGTATAGGATTATATTAAAGGCTATCATGTCATCAACCATAATCGACTTCATTATCTCTTTAGAGCGGAACTGTTTGAGTGCTGAGAGGTTCATCCCGTCGTTGTTGCCGAGGTGAATATCGCCGACGAAGGAGGTGGGCTTGAAGCCCGTGTCAACGAGAAAATCAACTTTTAATTAATTTTCGTTGATTTAAAACATTCGGATATTTCTTGATTTTCTTGAACTGTATGTATGCATATTTAGTTCGCGTTTTATTTTAAATTAAAATAGTTAAATATTAAATGCCGTAGTCTATTAGTAAATCCGTAAAAGGTCGGGGTCTTTAGATTAGTCAGTATAATTTACGAGGTCAGATACAAATCCGTTGAATAGGTTCGTACATTGGAGGATTTCGCGTCTGTTTCGGGTGTCATTAGCCTGTTGAGGTAAGACACATCCGTGACAATCATCATTACCATCCTCATCATCATCATCAACATTCACCATCACCACCATCACCACTTGTGACAGTCTTTCTTCGATCAAAGTAGCCATTCATCAGAATACCCTCATTGTCCCAAAATACGGATGCCATAAATTTACCTGCTACCGCTATCTTGCTGAATTTGACTGGTGTCAGTGAAGTGAAGTGTTTCCACTCCTTAATCTGCAGTTTTGTCTCCTTATCAAAATGATGAGCCCAAGTCACATCCAAGTTAACATATCTGATAAGAAACTTTGCTGGTCTGCTCTGTACCGATCGAGATTGTCACGAGAAGTTGTTAGTCGTACTTGCTTTATTTCAGCCGTCAAGATTCGTTGAACGCATCTAGCATACACCTTATTGTAACCCAAAACGTCAGTAATAATATAATGGTTTGTGCTGTATGACAATTTAGGACTATCAACTACGTATCTGATGCTTAATCTTCGATATTTTTTGTATCTTATCCTGGACGCGTTGAATATTTTCTTCGGCACAGGTCTAGGCAGTTCGTCCTGAACGGTACTCGTCTTCGGTCGATTGCCTACCTCTCTGAAATTCAGCTACCCACCGATAAATTGTAATCTGTGAGGGGGCATTGTTCCCTAAAGTTCCCTTCATGTCCGCAGTGCTTGTCTTGATCTTGGTGACCGTTATTAATAGAAATATGTACTATATATTTGAACTAAAGCTTGCATTTGTGTGAAAATGTGGCTCTTTCAAGTTTTGGTTTAAAGCTGACCTTAATTAATCAATTATTTTATGTTTTACTCGAATGAGCTTCATTTTCATTTATCAGAGAGGTGTCTTGAGAAAGTTTTGTGTTATGTCAGATGAAAGTGTGTAGGCGATCTTTCAAACATTTTTCTTAAAAATTGTTCATTCTTTCACGTTTTTTTTTTTTTTTTATTTTAATCAGTGGTGATTACCCTCTGTCTTTCTTTATCTTTCGTCTTCGAGCCTGTATAAAGGGCGTTGAATCTGCTATATTTAATTCCTCTCTCTCTCTTTCTTTCTCTCTCGTTCTCTCATTTTTTCTCGTTCTATGCAACATCTCGAGATTGTACTGCTGACGTAAGGTACATATTCATAATTCTATTTTCCTTTCAAACCTTTGAGGAACACTCTATCGGCCTCAAAAGTTCTCATTCTCAACGAATCCCCAATGCAGTCGTCAACGTTAAAATTGGATTTAATGCTGAATAATGTTCTAATTTAGTGTGAGATGGTTGTCAATTACCTTCTTGAATTAATGCTTGAACCATTGGCTTAACCACCGGGGGCGGACTGGGGGGACATGTCCCAGAATGTAGGGTCAAATATTTAATATAAGTTTACTTTAAGAAATTTAGCTTGCTTTCATGTTCGCTCTGCAACTGATAAACTGTAATATTATTACAAGCAGTTGCATAAGGACGTCCTCATGCAACTGTCAGTTCACGATAATATGAAAGAAATTCAAAATTAAATGATTGTAAAGAGAGTGTGTTGGAACCATACAACACAATGCCGCTTTAGTTGCCCTATATTCAAGCATAGTCAATAGGCCTAAGTATTCAATCATCATCATCTTCCCTTAATCCCAATTTAACAAGGGTCGGGATACGAATAAACCTTCTCCACTCCTCTCTGCCTCATACGAGATCATCACTCAATCTCCTATATAATCTCTTTTAATCGTTTTATAAAATTTTGTAGGCCTAATGTTCAACAATTTTTAAAAAACATATCCCCTGAAAACATGCAGACAGGATAGTTTTCTCAGGGAATGACGCCCCAGCCCAGTAAATGTTAGTCGAAGGCATAGGGGCCTACCTTGTCATCAGCAGAATCCCCAAGAATAATAGTATATCAAAAGGAATGTTATGTCGACGACTGAAAGATCCACTCGTATGTGGACTCGTGTTCAGTATACAAACGTAGCTGTTTGTATACTGAACAATAACGAAGTTCAATATTACCGTTAGGAATTTGTTGCATAAGTGTGCCGAGATTTTCGCTTGTGGTTACGCCTATGACTGCTTCCTAGTATCGTACCGTTGCTCGCAATTTATGGCTGATGTATTCAGTGTTATATTAGTAAAATATAAATATCAGAATATGTACTAATTTTCAAAAAGATGTTTGTCTAATTTGTTTCCAAAGAAATTAGACTAAGCAGACTTTCTTTTGATTTGAAGTTGATATTGATTTATAAATCTATGTAAATCGTCTTCTACGCAAGCACTATCGCTTGTATTGAATTTCCTGGTCTAGGCTGGGAAAGAGTATTTGTGAAAGTAAATTGAAAAATTACTTTCGGTTTTTTTTTCAGTGAAATTTGTCAAGTTTTTAATACTACTTCTGTGAATTACTATTTATTTTAATTAGTGTGAAATATGTGTCATACAATTATTTTTCTTTATGCATATTTTGAAGAAATTTCAAGAGTTAGAAAATGAGCAACCAGAATCAGCTGAGGTGCTTGTCAGTTACTATGTGAAGATCTGGAAGAACTTTTGTTCTAGAAGTGAAATCATTGGCAGAATATTCAACTATATAAATGAACACTGGATTAAGCGGGAGAATGAAGATGGAAATAGAGATCTTTATGAAATATACTCGGTATTGGACTCTACTGTCTTCATTTACTTGTCTTAATACTATTTTTAAATGTGTGCTGACATATATACATATATACTTAAATTTAGAATTTTACTCAGTATAGGTATCTATACTGAGTAAAATTCTAAATTTAAGTATGCGTTAAGTACAGATATGGGTCAATAGTAATAATAAAAGTGTAATGAACACGCCTTGTTCACAATTATTATATTAATAAATATATATTGTAGATAGAAAGCAAATATTATACAGCTGTTATTTATAAATATTAAGTGACGTAGGGTATTTCCAAAGATTTATGATAGATTATATAAGTCGAAGTGATAAGTAGGCCTAGCTAGATTATTACGCTGGGTATTTCCAAAGTGACGCAGCTAACGCGTAAATCGATTAAACGAGAAGTGCCGTGGTTGGCTGAAGTCGATCGCTTGAGTAGTATATTAAGCGGCCGGAGATACAATAGAAACAAGTTGGGGCCGGGGGCCTACTTGGTTGTCTGAGTAGGTTCCCAGGAGGGCGGCTCCGATGGGTCTATACGGTGTACAACGTGTAGTTCTCATAAAGGATCGAGTCTCAATGATCCTTTCCCTTACTGACTCCCTACGGGATAGGTAAGGGGGCCCCTCAGGTTGGCTAATGTCCCAAGCCGCGAAGGCTAATTTGGAGGCGAGAGAGTTCAGTGTCCCCCTGATTAATAGAGGGGGGCCAGAAAGATATAGAAAAAAAAAGCTAGTAGTACCAACGCGATCAAACAACAACGTCAAAGACGTCGCGTCGTCTTACGCGTTTATTTCGCTAATGCGCCTGGGTCGAGTGGTCTCTACAGGCGAGATTCTGTATCCACGGCCATATACTCGGTCGAGTTCGCTCTGCGGTTATTTGCTAAGCGGCCTGGTCGAGTGTGTCTCTGCTGGCCGGAGTGCTGGTAGTCCCCGGCGATTACACCTGCCGGGCCTGCTTTGTTTCGTCTCGCGGTAGTATTCGCTTAACTCGCCTGGGTCGAGTGTGTCTCTGCACTGCGGGAGGCTGGTAGGTTCCACGGCGATCCCCGGGTCGAGTTCGTCCTCTGCGTATTTGCTAACGCCTGTTCGAGTGTGTCTCTGCCAGGCTGGAGGCGTAGTCCACTGGCGAATACCCGGTTCGTTTCGGCTCTGCCTCTGCGGGTATTTGCTAGCGCCTGGGTCGAGTGTGTCTCTGCAGTGCGGGAGTCTGGTCGTCACGGCGATACCCGGGTCAGTTCGTCTCCTCTTCTGCTGGGAGTTGCAAGCGCCTGTGGTCTAGTTCGTCCTCTGCAGCTGTAGTAGGAAACCAAGTTACGAGTAGAAAATACGGGAAGACCAATAGTAAAAGGATAGGGAAGGATAAGTCTAAAAAAGGTAAAGGGACGTTTTAATAGGGTAAAGAAAATAAAGTTCGTCGCAGTTAAAAGCAACCAATCAATTAATTATATACTACAAGTTTGTAAAACTAGGAAGCAGGGTAGGAAATCCAACCGTGATCGCCCAAGATAACGCAGACGCTTCCACTACCGGTTCGGGTCACCACATCACTTCGCCCCGAGAACCACAGATATTACGGGATAGGATCTACCAAAGGAGCATGGACGAAAATCAACCATCATCGTCTAAATACATAGAAGACGTGGAGTATGCTTCTACTCCCGACTCGGTCCAGCGTGGACGCTGTGCGCCGGGTTCCCGAGAACCCAATTACGAAGTAGACAAGGGGGGTTGGACCTTGGCCTACCCAGTCGGTAACGAACAAGAAAGGCCTATCGAGACGGATGATACGAGGAAAGAAGTATCATTTGAAGACGCAGCACCTCGGTTCCTCCTGACAAGCGGTACCCTTAATAAAGCATTCGACGAAAAAGCTGCCGTCTCGAAGTACTGCCGACCGTCGAGCGGGTCCAGAATAAGACAACCGCTCGAGGACGAACAGGCAGCAAGGCTGTTCGCGACAAATGGTGGCAGAAGTGGGATTTCCGGCTATTACGGGAGATATAAACCCTGGCCGGCGGGGTCTAACTACAAAATAGACGATGACGACGAGGTTATATTGAATTACCGGGTTCATACTCGGGATCATTGGGGTCATCAGCGAAGTAGTAGGAGAAAGACAGGAATTACTCGGGATCTTGTGGCTGTCGACTAAATGTTAAGACAATCATAGTAATAGGGATTATTAGGGTCGTTAACGAAGAATTAAGTTCAACGGGAAATGAACAAGAAAAGATATTGATATTTCATTAAGAGATGAAGGTAGAAGTAAGAACAAGACGTATTGATCAGGTAGTTAATGAAAATGTTAGGCCTTGGCCTGAATTCAGCGGTAACATATATTTAACAGTCAGCATCAAAAGACTGTGGATATATAAGGAGTTTTGGTTTGGAAAACATTAAATATGCGACGTTTTAGGCCATGTAACACTTGCGGAGAAATTTTATTTTAACAATAAGTCGTACGAAATCTTAACGCAATTGGAGCACATATAAGTATTTTACGACATGGACTTCATAGTGTCGTTTAGTTTTTAAGTTTGTCGATTTATTAAGGTAGTGTACTATTAATTAATTAGAAGTCGAGCGACAGTAATTAA
>CAJHZI010000332.1:0-14876 GCA_905160935.1 Enchytraeus crypticus
TATATATATATATATATATATATATATATATATATATATATATATATATATTTATAGTAGTGCAAGTGTGGAAAGCTGCAAGTGTGGAAGGATGGAAGGTTACAAGGGTATAAGACTACAAGGGTGCAAAGGTACATGGGTGATTCTGCCGTATGGTGAATGGAATTGTATATATTACATTGAAAATATTTTGCCATCTTTTGAAAGCATTTTTTTTGGCAGTAGTGGACGTTGTGGTTAGGGTGCAAAGGGTGGAAGGATAGAAGGTACAGGAGTAAGAAGGTACAAGCGTGCAAATGTGCATGGTGAGTCTGCCGTATGGTGAATGGAATTGTATATATTACATTGAAACTGATGCCATCCTATTGAAGCATTTTATTTGGCATTTAATGCAATTGCTTATGCTTCGCACTATGGACGTGAGGAAAGGTGCAAGGGTGGAAGAATGGAAGAGTACAATGGTATAATAGTACAACGGTTGCACAAGGTGCAAGTGTGCTTATGTCGTCTGGTGAATGGAATTATATATTATATTGAATATGGTTGCCGTCTATTGAAAGCATTTCATTTGGCACTTAGTGCAAATGGTTATTGGTTAAAATATTAATATTATTATTATTTTTATTTTAAAATTATTATGATTATATATAATTATATAAATATATATATATTTATATATATGTATATATATACTTATATATTTTATAATATATATATATTATAATATATATATATATTATAATATATATATAATATTATATGTTGTGTTATTAATACAATACAATACAATACAGTAAATTGCGCCACATTATGGCGTAATTCAGATAGACAAGTCTCCCTGGAATATCTTAATTTAAGGATTTTGTTCCGTAGTATTTTGATACGCTGGAATGAACCACGCATCATATTTCAGTAGCAGGATTTTATGTAGTGCTGCAGGGTTCACCATCCTCATTTCAGATTAATACTCTTTCAAAATATTTATTTAGCTAACGTTAGGGACTTGGAGGTCATATATACATATATATATATATATATATATATCTATATATATATATATATGTATATATATATATAAATATATATATATTTATAGTAGTGCAAGTGTGGAAAGTTGCAAGTGTGAAAGGATGGAAGGTTACAAGGATAGAAGACTACAAGGGCACAAAGGTACATGGGTAATTCTGCCGTATGGTGAATGGAATTGTATATATTACATTGAAAATATTTGCCATCTATTGAAAGCATTTTATTTAGCAGTAGTGGATTTGTGGATAGGTGCAAGGGTGGAACGATGGAAGGTTGCAAGTGTAGAAGAGTACAAGCGTGCAAGGGTGCATGGGTGATTCTGCCGTATGGTGAATGGAATTGTATATATTACATTGAAAATGATTGCCATCTATTGAAAGCATGTTATTTGGCATTTAATGCAATTGCTTATGCTTCGCACTGGTGGACGTGAGGAAAGGTGCAAGGGTGGAAGAATGGAAGGGTACAAGGGTATAAGAGTACAAGGGTTTCACAAGGTGCAAGTGTGCTTATGTCGTCTGGTGAATGGAATTATATATTATATTGAATATGATTGCCGTCTATTGAAAGCATTTCATTTGGCACTTAGTGCAAATGGATATTGGTTATAATATTAATATTATTATTATTATTATTTTAAAATTATTATTAATATATATAAATAAATATATATATATATATATATATATATATATATATATTTTATAATATATATAATTTAATAGTAATATTAGAATTTAGGTATTATATTATTATATTGTGTTGGATTCATACCATTCAATTCAATACATTACAGTAAAAGTCGGCCACATAGGCGTTAATTCAAAAGACAAGTCTCCCCTGGAATATCTTAATTTTAGGATTTTATTCCGTACTATTTCGATACGCTGGAATGAACCACACATCATATTTCAGTAGCAGGATCTTATGTAGTGCTGCAGGGTTCACCATCCTCATTTCAGTTTTATATGCTTTCAAAATATTTATTTAGCTAACGTTAGGGACGTGGAGGTCATATATACAAATATATATATATATATATATATACATATATATATATATATATATATATATATATATATTTATAGTAGTGCAAGTGTGGAAAGTTGCAAGTGTGGAAGGATGGAAGGGTACAAGGGTGGAAGACTACATGGGTGCAAAGGCACATGGGTGATTCTGCCGTATGGTGAATGGAATTGCATATATTACATTGAAAATATTTTGCCATCTATTGAAAGCATTTTATTTGGCAGTAGTGGAAGTGTGGTTAGGTGCAAGGGTGGAAGGATGGAAGGGTACAAGAGTAGAAGATTACAAGCGTGCAAAGGTGCATGGGTGATTCTGCCGTATGGTGAATGAAATTGTATATTTTACATTGAAAATGATTGCCATCTATTGAAAGCATTTAATTTGGCATTTAATGCAATTGCTTATGCTTCGCACTGGAGGACGTGAGGAGAGGTGCAAGGGTGCAAGAATGGAAGGGTACAAGGGTATAAGAGTACAAGGGTTGCACAAGGTGCAAGTGTGCTTATGTCGTCTGCTGTATGAAATTATATATTATATTAAATATGATTGCCGTCTATTGAAAGCATTTCATTTGGCACTTAGTGCAAATGGTTATTGGATATAATATTAATATTATTATTATTAATATTTTAAAATTATTATTATTATATATAAATTTATATATATATATATATATATATATACTTATATATTTTATAATATATATATATTATAATATATATATATTATAATTTATGTATAATATTATATATTGTGTTATTAATACAATTCAATACAATACATTACAGTAAAATTCGCCACATTATGGCGTAATTCAGATAGACAAGTCTCCCTGGAATATCTTAATTTTAGGATTTTATTCCGTAGTATTTTGCATACGCTGGAATGAACCGACGCATTCATATTTCAGTAGAGGATCTTATTAGTGCTGCAGGGTTCACCATCCTCATTTCAGTTTTACATGCTTTCAAAATATTTATTTAGCTAACGTTAGGGACGTGGAGGTCATACATACATATATATATATATATATATATATATATATATATATATATATATATATATATATATATATATATATATATTTATAGTAGTGCAAGTGTGGAAAGTTGCAAGTGTGGAAGGATGGAAGGGTACAAGGGTGGAAGACTACATGGGTGCAAAGGTACACGGGTGATTCTGCCGTATGGTGAATGGAATTGTATATATTACATTGAATATATTTTGCCATGTATTGAAAGCATTTTATTTGGCAGTAGTGGAAGTGTGGTTAGGTGCAAGGGTGGAAGGATGGAAGGGTACAAGAGTAGAAGAGTACAAGCGTGCAAAGGTGCATGGGTGATTCTGCCGTATGGTGAATGGAATTGTATATTTTACATTGAAAATGATTGCCATCTATTGAAAGCATTTTATTTGGCATTTAATGCAATTGCTTATACTTCGCACTGGTGGACATGAGGAGAGGTGCAAGGGTGGAAGAATGGAAGGGTACAAGGGTATAAGAGAACAAGGGTTGCACAAGGTGCAAGTGTGCTTATGTCGTCTGGTGTATGAAATTATATATTATATTTAATATGATTGCCGTCTATTGAAAGCATTTCATTTGGCACTTAGTGCAAATGGTTATTGGTTATAATATTAATATTATTATTATTATTAATTTAAAATTATTATTATTATATATAAATATATATAATATATATATATCTATATATATATATTATATATAATATATATACTTATATTTTTCTATATATATAAATTATCATTATATATTTTTATTATAATTTTATGTATATATTTATATTGTGTTATTACTAAAATCAATACATACATTACAAATAAAATGCGCCACTTATGGGTAAATTCAGATAGACAAGTCCCTCCCTGGAAATTTAATTTTAGGATGTTAATTCCGAAGTATTTTGATACGCTGAATGAACCACGCCATCATATTTTCAGTAGCAGGATTTTATGTAGTGCTGTCAGGGTTCACCTCCTCATTTCGTTTTAACATGCTTTCAAATACTTATTTAGCGAACGTTAAGGGACGTGGATGGTTCATATATACAAATATATATATATATAGATATTATATATATATATATACATATATATATATATATATATATATATATATATATATATATACATATATATATATATATATATTTATAGTAGTGCAAGTGTGGAAAGTTGCAAGTGTGGAAGGATGGAAGGGTACAAGGGTGGAAGACTACATGAGTGCAAAGGTACATGGGTGATTCTGCCGTATGGTGAATGGAATTGAATATATTACATTGAAAATATTTTGCCATCTATTGAAAGCATTTTATTTGGCAGTAGTGGAAGTGTGGTTTGGTGCAAGGGTGGAAGGATGGAAGGGTACAATAGTAGAAGAGTACTAGCGTGCAGAGGTGCATGGGTGAATCTGCCGTATGGTGAATGGAATTGTATATTTTACATTGAAAATGATTGCCATCTATTGAAGGCATTTTATTTGGCATTTAATGCAATTGCTTATGCTTCGCACTGGTGGACGTGAGGAAAGGTGCAAGGGTGGAAGAATGGAAGGGTACAAGGGCATAAGAGTACAAGGGTTGCACAAGGTGCAAGTGTGCTTATGTCGTCTGCTGTATGAAATTATATATTATATTGAATATGATTGCCGTCTATTGAAAGCATTTCATTTGGCACTTAGTGCAAATGGTTATTGGTTATAATATTAATATTATATATTGTGTTATTAATACAATACAATACAATACATTACAGTAAAGTGCGCCACATTATGGCGTAATTCAGATAGACAAGTCTCCCTG
Source organism: Enchytraeus crypticus (assembly GCA_905160935.1). Lineage (NCBI taxonomy): Eukaryota > Metazoa > Annelida > Clitellata > Enchytraeida > Enchytraeidae > Enchytraeus > Enchytraeus crypticus. Next base: position 4,881 of record CAJHZI010000332.1, read on the forward strand.
GAATATCTTAATTTTAGGATTTTATTCCGTAGTATTTTGATACGCTGGAATGAACCACGCATCATATTTCAGTAGCAGGATTTTATGTAGTGCTGCAGGGTTTACTATCCTCATTTCAGTTTTACAGGCTTTCAAAATATTTATTTAGCTATCGTTAGGGACGTGGAGGTCATATATACATATATATATATATACATATATATATATATATATATATATATATATATATATATATATATATATATATATATTTATAGTAGTTCAAGTGTGGAAAGTTGCAAGTGTGGAAGGATGGAAGGGTACAATGGTAGAAGACTACAAGGGTGCAAAGTTACATGGGTGATTCTGCCGTATGGTGAATGGAATTGTATATATTACATTGAAAATATTATGCCATCTATTGAAAGCATTTTATTTGGCAGTAGTGTAAGTGTGGTTAGGTGCAAGGGTGGAAGGATGGAAGGGTAGAAGAGTAGAAGAGTACAAGCGTGCAAAGGTGCATGGGTGATTCTGCCGTATGGTGAATGGAATTGTATATTTTACATTGAAAATGATTGCCATCTATTGAAAGCATCTTATTTGGCATTTAATGCAATTGCTTATGCTTCGCTCTAGTGGACGTGAGGAAAGGTGCAAGGGTGGAAGAATGGAAGGGTACAAGGGTATAAGAGTACAAGGGTTGCACAAGGTGCAAGTGTGCTTATGTCGTCTGCTGTATGAAATTATATATTATATTTAATATGATTGCCGTCTATAGAAAGCATTTCATTTGGCACTTAGTGCAAATGGTTATTGGTTATAATATTAATGTTATTATTATTATTAATTTAAAATTATTATTATTAAATATATATATATATATGTATATATATACTTATATATTTTGTAATATATATATATTATATTATATATATATAATAATATATATATAATATTATATATTGTGTTATTTATACAATACAATACAATACATTACAGTAAAATGCGCCACATTATGGCGTAATTCAGATAGACAAGTCTCCCTGGAATATCTTAATTTTAGGATTTTATTACGTAGTATTTTGATACGCTGGAATGAACCACGCATCATATTTCAGTAGCAGGACTTTATGTAGTGCTGCAGGGTTCACCATCCTCATTTCAGTTTTACATGCTTTCAAAATATCTATTTAGCTAACGTTAGGGACGTGGAGGTCATATATACAGATATATGTATATATATATATATATATATACTATATATATATATATAGTTATATATATTTATATATGCAGTGTGGCAATGTGCAAAAGTGTGGAAGGATTGAGGGTCAAGGGTGAATACTACAAGGGTGGCAAAGGTGCATGGGTATTCGCGTAATGTAATGAATGGTATATATACCAAATGAAACTGATTGCCAATCTATTTGAAAGGGCAACTTTATTTGCATTTCATGCAATTGCTTATGCCTTCGCCTGGTGGGCTGAGAAAGGTACGCAGGGTGGAAGAATGGAAGGGTCCAAGGTATAAGATACAAGGTTGCACAAGGTGCACGTTGCTTATTCTCTGTGAATGAAATTATTATATTATAGTGATTAGATTGCCGGCTATTGACCATCATTTCATTTGGCACTTAGTGCAAATGGTTATTGTTATATATTAATATTATTATTAGTTTATTATTTTAAAATTATTATAATTAAATACAATAGTAAATATATATATATATATATATATATATATATATTTTTGTATATATATACTGATATATTTTATAATATATATATATTATAATATATATATATTATTATATATTGAGTTATTAATACAATACAATACAATACATTACAGTAAAATGCGCCACATTATGGCGTAATTCAGATAGACAAGTCTCCCTGGAATATCTTAATTTTAGGATTTTATTCCGAAGTATTTTGATACGCTGGAATGAACCACGCATCATATTTCAGTAGCAGGATTTTATGTAGTGCTGCAGGGTTCACCATCCTCATTTCAGTTTTATATGCTTTCAAAATATTTATTTAGCTAACGTTGGGGACGTGGAGGTCATATATATATATATATATATATATATATATATATATATATATATATATATATATATATATATATATATTTATAGTAGTGCAAGTGTGGAAAGTTGCAAGTTTGGAAGGATGGAAGGGTACAATGGTAGAAGACTACAAGGGTGCAAAGGTACATGGGTGATTCTGCCGTATGGTGAATGGAATTGTATATATTACATTGAAAATATTTTGCCATCTATTGAAAGCATTTTATTTGGCAGTTGTGGAAGTGTGGTTAGGTGCAAGGGTGGAAGGATGGAAGGGTACAAGAGTAGAAGAGTACAAGCTTGCAAAGGTGCATGGGTGATTCTGCCGTATGGTGAATGGAATTGTATATTTTACATTGAAAATGATTGCCATCTATTGAAAGCATTTTATTTGGCATTTCATGTAATTGCTTATGCTTCGCACTGGTGGACGTGAGGAAAGGTGCAAGGGTGGAAGAATGGAAGGGTGCAAGGGTATAAGAGTACAAGGGTTGCACAAGGTGCAAGTGTGCTTATGTCGTCTGGTGAATGGAATTATATATTATATTGAATATGATTGCGTCTATTGAAAGCATTTCATTTGGCACTTAGTGCAAATGGATTTTGGGTATACTATTAATATTATTATAATTATTATTTTAAAATTATTATAATTATATATAAATATAAATATATATATATATATATATATATATATATATATTAATATAAATACATTTGATAATATACTGATATATTTTATAATATATATATATTATAATATATATCTATTTTAATATATATATAATATTATATATTGTGTTATTTATACAATACAATACAATACATTATAGTAAAATGCGCCACATTATGGCGTAATTCAGATAGACAAGTCTCCCTGGAATATCTTAAATTTAGGATTTCATTCCGAAGTATTTTGATACGCTGGAATGAACCACTTATCATATTTCAGTAGCAGGATTTTATGTAGTGCTGCGGGGTTCACCATCCTCATTTCAGTTTTACATGCTTTCAAAATATATATTTAGCTAACGTTAGGGACGTGGAGGTCATATATACAAATATATATATATATATATATATATATATATATATAATATATAATTATATATTTTATGTAGTGCAAGTGTGGAAAGTTGCAAGTGTGGAAGGATGGAAGGGTACAAGGGTGTAAGACTACAAGGGTGCAAAGGTACATGGGTGATTCTGCCGTATGGTGAATGGAATTGTATATATTACATTGAAAATATTTTGCCATCTATTGAAAGCATTTTATTTGGCACTAGTGGAAGTGTGGCTAGGTGCAAGGGTGGAAGGATGGAAGAGTACAAGAGTAGAAGAGTACAAGCGTGCAAAGGTGCATGGGTGAATCTGCCGTATGGTGAATGGAATTGTATATTTTACATTGAAAATGATTGCCATCTATTGAAAGCATTTTATTTGGCATTTAATGCAATTGCTTATGCTTCGCACTGGTGGACGTGAGGAAAGGTGCAAGGGGGGAAAAATGGAAGGGTACAAGGGTATAAGAGTACAAGGGTTGCACAAGGTGCAAGTGTGCTTATGTCGTCTGGTGTATGAAATTATGTATTATATTGAATATGATTGCCGTCTATTGAAAGCATTTCATTTGGCACTTAGTGCAAATGGATTTTGGTTATATTTTTAATATTATTATTATTATTATTTTAAAATTTTTATAACTATATATAAATATATATATATATATATATATATATATATATATATATATATATACTGATATATTTTATAATATATATATATTATAATATATATATATTATAATATATATATAATATTATATATTGTTTTATTTATACAATGCAATACAATACATTACAATAAAATGCGCCACATTATGGCGTAATTCAGATAGACAAGTCTCCCTGGAATATCTTAATTTTATGATTTTATTCCGTAGTATTTTGATACGCTGGAATGAACCACGCATCATATTTCAGTAGCAGGATTTTATGTAGTGCTGCAGGGTTCACCATCCTCATTTCAGTTTTACCTGCTTTCAAAATATTTATTTAGCTAACGTTAGGGACGTGGAGGTCATATATACATATATATATATATGTATATATATATATATATATATATATATATATATATATATATATATCTATATATATACTATCTCCATATAATAATCTCTATATACCCTACTTTTATCTAGTGCAAGTGTGGCACAGTTTGCACGTGTGGCCGATGCCCGGGAACAAGGGTGACGACACATGAGATGCACAATGTCCATGGGTATCAATTGTGCCGTATGGTTATGGAATTGTATATAGTGCATTGAAAAATGATTGCCATCTATTGAAAGCATTTTATTTGGCATTTAGTGCAATTGCTTATGCTTCGCACTAGTGGACGTGAGAAAAGGTGCAAGGGTGGAAGAATGGAAGGGTATAAGGGTATAAGAGTACATGGGTTGCACAAGGTGCAAGTGTGCTTATGTAGTCTGGTGAATGGAATTATATATTATATTGGATATGATTGCGTCTATTAAAAGCATTTCATTTGGCACTTAGTCCAAATGGATTTTGGTTATATTATTAATATTATTATTATTTTTTTTTTTAAATTATTATAATTATATATAAATATATATATATATATATATGTATATATATATACTTATATATTCTATAATATATATATATTATAATATATATATATTATAATATATATATAATATTATATATTGTGTTATTAATACAATACAATACAATACATTACAGTAAATTGCGCCACATTATGGCGTAATTCAGATAGACAAGTCTCCCTGGAATATCTTAATTTTAGGATTTTGTTCCGTAGTAATTTGATACGCTGGAATGAACCACGCATCATGTTCAGTACAGGATTTGATGTAGTGCTGCAGGTTTCACAATGCTCCTCCATTCAGTTTGATATGCTTTCAAATATTTTATTTAGCTACCGCTAGGGACGTGAGCGGTCATATACTATATATTATATAGATATATATATATATGATAGATATATATATTAATATAATTATAGTAGTGCAAGTGTGGAAAGTTGCAAGTGTGGAAGGATGGAAGGGTACAAGGGGTAGAGACTACAAGTTGCAGGGTACATTGGGTGATTCTGCGCGTATGGTGAAGTGATTGTATATATTACATTGAAAATATTTTGCCATCTATTGAAAGCATTTTATTTTTCAGTAGTGTAAGTGTGGTTAGGTGCAAGGGTGGAAGGATGGAAGGTTACAAGAGTAGAAGATTACAAGCGTGCAAAGGTGCATGGGTTATTCTGCCGTATGGTGAATGGAATTGTATATATTACATTGAAAGTGATTGCCATCTATTGAAAACATTTTATTTGGCATTTAATGCAATTGCTTATGCTTCGCACTGGTGGACGTGAGGAAAGGTGCAAGGGTGGAAGAATGGAAGGGTACAAGGGTATAAGAGTACATGGGTTGCACAAGGTGCAAGTGTGCTTGTGTCGTCTGGTGAATGAAATTATGTATTATATTGAATATGATTGCGTCTATTAAAAGCATTTCATTTGGCACTTAGTGCAAATGGATTTTGGTTATATTATAAATATTATTATTATTATTATTTTAAAATTATGATAATTATATATAAATATAAATATTTATATATATATATATATATATATATATATATATATATATTTTTGTATTAGATATGAGCTATGGTTTATAATTATATATATATTAACTAAATATATATTCTAGATAGAATAATATATATTATATTATATATTGTGTTATTAATACAATACAATACAATACATTACAGTAAATTGCGCCACATTATGGCGTAATTCAGATAGACAAGTCTCCCTGGAATATGTTAATTTTAGGAATTTATTCCGTAGTATTTTGATACGCTGGAATGACCCACGCATCATATTTCAGTAGCAGGATTTTATGTAGTGCTGCAGGGTTCACCATCCTCATTTCAGTTTTATATGCTTTCAAACTATTTATTTAGCTAATCGTTAGGGACGTGGCGGGTCCATACATACATATATATATATAACATATTATATATATATTATATATATTATATATATATATATATATTAATATATATTTATAGTAGTGCAAGTGGTGGATTGCAAATTGTGAAAGGATTGAGGGGTCACTGGTAGAAACGACACAAGGGTGCAAAGTGTACATGGGTGGATCTCGCCGTGATGGTGAATGGAATTGTAATATTCATTACAATATTGGCCATCTAATGAAAAGTCATTTATTTGGCAGTAGTGTAAGTGTGGTAGGTGCAAGGGTGTAAGGATGGAAGGGTGAAGATAGAAAATACCAAGCGTGCAAGGTGCATGGGTGTTCTGCCGTATGGTTAAGGGCATGGATATTTTACATGAAATGATTGCCATCTATTGAAGCATCTTATTGTTTGCATTTAATGCATTGCTTATGCTTCGCTCTATGGACGTGATGAAAGGTGCAAGGGTGGAAGACTGGAAGGGTACAAGGTATAAGAGTACTATGGTTGCACAAGGTGCAAGTGTGCTTATGTCGTCTGCTGTATGAAATTATATATTATATTTAATATGATTGCCGTCTATTGAAAGCATTTCATTTGGCACTTAGTGCAAATGGTTATTGGTTATAATATTAATGTTATTATTATTATTAATTTAAAATTATTATTATTAAATATATATATATATATATGTATATATATACTTATATATTTTATAATATATATATATTATATTATATATATATATAATAATATATATATAATATTATATATTGTGTTAGTTATACAATACAATACAATACATTACAGTAAAATGCGCCACATTATGGCTTAATTCAGATAGACAAGTCTCCCTGGAATATCTTAATTTTAGGATTTTATTCCGTAGTATTTTGATACGCTGGAATGAACCACGCATCATATTTCAGTAGCAGGATTTTTATGTAGTGCTGCAGGGTTCACCATCCTCATTTCAGTTTTACATGCTTTCAAAATATCTATTTAGCTAACGTTAGGGACGTGGAGGTCATATATACATATATATGTATATATATATATATATATATATATATATATATATATATATATATATATATATATATATATATATATATTTATTGTAGAGGAAGTGTGGAAAGGTGCAAGGGTGAAAGGATGGAAGTGTACAAGGGTATAAGAGTACAAGGGTGCAAAGCTGCATGGGTGATTCTGCCGTATGGTGAATGGAATTGTATATATTACATTGAAAATGATTGCCATCTATTGAAAGCATTTTATTTGGCTGTAGTGGAAGTGTGGGTTAGGTGTGCAAGGTGGGGCATTTTCAATGTAATATATACAATCCCTCCCTTCGCAGATCACCCATGTACCTTTGCACCCTTGTATCTCTACCCTTGTACCTTCATCCTTCCACCTTGCAACTTTCCACACTTGCACTAACGGATAAATTATTAATATATATATATATATATCTATATATAAATATATAGTATATTATATATATATATATATTATTATTAATATATTTGTATATAGACCTCCACGTCCCTAACGGTTTCTACATAAATATTTTGGAAAGCAATTAAACTTACGGGATAAAGAGTCCTAACAATAAAGTTTCTAGGATACTTGTCTATCTGATTCCCCATAATGTGGCGCATTTTACGTAATGGTATTTTATGTATTGTATAATACACAATTATAATGTTTTATGACTTATAATATAATTATATCATAATATATTATATTCTAAACTTTATAAGTATATATATATATATATATAATATATATATCTAAATTTATATATAATAATAACGAATTTTAAAATAAAAATAATAATAATATTAATATTTTAACCAATAACCATTTGCACTAAGTGCCAAATGAAATGCTTGCAATAGACGGCAATCATATTCAATATAATATATAATTCCATTCACCAGACGACATAAGCACACTTGCACCTTGTGCAACCCTTGTACTCTTATACCCTTGTACCCTCCCATTCTTCCACCCTTGCACCTTTCCTCACGTCCACCAGTGCGAAGCATAAGCAATTGCATTAAATGCCAAATAAAATGCTTTCAATAGATGGCAATCATTTTCAATGTAATAAATGTAATTCCATTCACCATACGGCCGAATCACCCATGCACCTCTGCACGCTAGTACTCTTCTACTATTGTACCCTTCCATCCTTCCACCCCTGCACCTATCCACACTTCCACAACTGCCAAATAAAATGCTTTCAATAGATGGCAAACATTTTCAATGTAATATATACAATTCCATTCACCGTACGGCAGAATCACCCATGTAACTTTGCACCCTTGTAGTCTTCTACCCTTGTACCCTTCCATCCTTCCACATTTGCAACTTTCCACACTTCCACTACTATAAATATATATATATATATATATATATATATATAAATATATATATATATATATGTATATATATATATATATATTTGTATATATGACCTCCACGTCCTTAACGTTAGCTAAATAAATATTTTGAAAGCATGAAAGGCTGAAATGAGGATGGTGAACCCTGCAGCACTACATAAAATCCTGCTACTGAAATATGATGCATGGTTCTTTCCAGCGTATCAAAATATTACGGAATAGAATCCTAAAATTAAGATATTCCAGGAAGACTTGTCTATCTGAATTACGCCATAATGTGGCGTATTTTACTGTAGTGTATTGTATTGTATTGTATTAATAGCACAATATATAATATTATATATATATATATATTATAATATATATATATATTAAAATATATATATATTATAAAATATATAAGTATATATATATATATATATATATATATATTTATATATAATAATAATGATTTTAATATAATAATAATAATAATATTAATAACATAACCAATAACCATTTGCACTAAGTGCCAAGTGAAATGCTTTCAATAGACGGCAATCATATTCAATATAATATATAATTCCATTCACCAGACGACATAAGCACACTTGCACCATCCTTGTACTCTTATAACCTTGTACCCTTCCATTCTTCCACCCTTGCACCTTCCACTACTATAAATATATATATATATATATATATATATATATATATATATATATACATATATATATATATATATATATTATATATATATAAGCACATTAGCAGGTTTTTATGTCGTGCTGCACGGTTCACCATCCTCATTTCAGTTTTACATGCTTTCAAAATATTTATTTGGCTAACGTTAGGGACGTGGAGGTCATATATATATACATATATATATATATATATATATATATATATATATATATATATATATATATATTTATAATAGTGGAAGTGTGGAAAGTTGCAACTGTGGAAGAATGGAAGGGTACAAGAGTAGAAGAGTACAAGCGTGCAAAGGTGCATGGGTGATTCTGCCGTATGGTGGATGGAATTGTATATATTACATTGAATATGATTGCCATCTATTGAAAGCATTTTATTTGGCATTTAATGCAATTGCTTATGCTTCGCACTGGTGGACGTAAGGAAAGGTCCAAGGGTGGAAGAATGGAAGGGTACAAGGGTATAAGAGTACAAGGGTTGCACAAGGTGCAAGTGTGCTTATGTCGTCTGGTGTATGGAATTATATACTATATTGAATATGATTGCGTCTATTAAAAGCATTTCATTTGGCACTTAGTGCAAATGGATTTTGGTTATATTATTCATATTATTATTGTTATTATTTTAAAATTATTATAATTATATATAAATATATATATATATATATATATATATACACTTATATATTTTATAATATATATATATTATAATATATATATATAATAATATATATATAATATTATATATTGTGTTATTAATACAATACAATAAAATACATTACAGTAAAATGCGCCACATTATGGCGTA
>CAJHZI010000333.1:0-103420 GCA_905160935.1 Enchytraeus crypticus
CGCAGCTTTCTTTTGCCTTCCCCCCCCCCCCCCCCCAATGATTTGTAAGTCTATGTCTGTAGTGATGCTTCACAACGCTTCTTGAGTCAGAAGAATTTTAATTCTTGAAAATGTGACGATACGGAAGGCTCTGCAAATAAAGAAGAATACAATAGAATTCTGTGGATCTCTTAATACTTCTTCTTCTTCTTCTTCAGTGCACTGCCAAGTGGCAGGTTCAAGGTACATATTCATACTCAAAGTCTGTTTTCGCTCCATAAGAGCACTCCTTAGATCAACAAATTAATCCCTTCACAAAGTCTATGCCTTATACCTACCTTATGTAGCATATAGCTTGGGAAAAGTATGGCTTCTGAGGTGGTTTCCCGTTGCCTTCCTCAGTTAGGTGGATTAATTAGCATTTAATCCTCGGGGAATATATTTAATGGTGAGGTGGGTCCCCTCTTGCCATCCTCAGCCCCTGCCTTTAGTCGCCTCTTCCATACACGCGGCAGATTGTTTGCGGAATAGTTCTTATGAAGGTATATGTGAAGCTTTGGGATAGTGGGGGCGGGGTTGTGTCACCATATTTAGTTGCATGTAGCCTATTTTAATTTCTTTTTATTTCAATTTACTAGATGATTTCTATTGATTTTTTTGCATCTATGAATGTTTCTTTCTAAAATAGTACACGTTGTGGTAGATAATTTATTAGATAATTGTTTTTCTACATTTTTACTTTCTACTTTATTTTCAAATATAGACTAATAATAAGAATATAATGTTTGTAGAAATGTGATCTACCTGTTAAAGATTCCTAATGACTAAGAACTTAAATCTGTTTCTGACATTGCTCTTAATTTTGCTCAACCAGCCTGAGACAGATGTGGACTTAAATATAATTCTATTAAATGTTTCTTTATTTTCCTGTTTTATTTGAAAAAAAAATCCAATCGTACGGTTACAAATCAATCAATGTTGAAAGCTCTTCGGATGCCAAGTTTTTTAAATTTTAAAAATTGGCGACATTTTATGAGCATTTAATGTAAATTGCAATATACTGCGTTATTACTAGGCCTACTGTAGGCTACAGATTATTAAAATTTAAGGCTTACGGAAGTTATTGGTCGAAATTGCTAAAATTACCTCGACCTTTGAGTCTAGAATGCCCGTACGATGTTGTAAGGCTTTGAAAGAGTTTCTATGGACTGAAGACACACTGAACTGATTTCATACCCGTGTCACCTTCATTTAATGACTTACCCATTATACGACTAATCCGTGATAATATTTTAGAGGACTAGTTTAGAATATTTTTACCATAAATACCATATATTGTGTGATATTTTTATCATAAATACCATATATTGTGTGATATTTTTACCATAAATACCATATATTGTGTGATATTTTTATCATAAATACCATATATTGTGTGATATTTTTATCATAAATACCATATATTGTGTGATATTTTTATCATAAATACCATATATTGTGTGATATTTTTACCATAAATACCATATATTGTGTGATATTTTTACCATAAATACCATATATTGTGTGATATTTTTATCATAAATTTTTTCTTTACGTTTACTTGTGGTTTCATTTTGCTTTCTTGTTATTAGATTAGAATAAAATTTACTTAGCTTTTAACACCATTATTATTGTCTCTAATAAACACATTAAAGGCCTTAACACTCTACGAAGAGGGATTTTTCATTATCAACCTTCACAAGAGGCTAGCTGTAACTGTTATTATATAAGTAATATACATATACGGTACCTACGCAGATTACGTGGCTTTCCTTCAATTTGACATTTGCGATGAGATAAGCTATAAGAGACTAGATAAGCTATAAGAGACTAGATAAGCTATAAGAGACTAGATAAGCTATAAGAGACTAGATAAGCTATAAGAGACTAGATAAGCTGTAAGAGACTAGATAAGCTATAAGAGACTAGATAAGCTATAAGAGACTAGATAAGCTATAAGAGACTAGATAAGCTATAAGAAATTAGATGTAAGAGATGAGATAAGATATAAAGATATAAGAGACTAGATATAAGAAATGAGATATATGAGATGATATATAGGAGATGAGATATATGATAAGAGATATAAGAGATAGGATATAGAAGATGAGATTAAGAGATGATATATTGGAGATGAGATAGGAGAGGTGAGACATTGGAGATAAGCTATAAGAGATGAAATGTAGGAGATGAGATAAGATATAGGACATGAGATACAAGAGATGAGATATAAGAGATGAGATATGAGAGATGAGATATAAGAGATGAGATATAAGAGATGAGATATGAGATATAAGAGATGCTAAACTTTCAGGTATCGTTTGCTCGGCCTAGCTGTGATATGATCAAGGGTTCGAACCTCTACATCAGTGGACTGTCTCGTCACTTCACAACCCAAGCGCTCTATCAACTCTTCCAACCTTTCGGTCAAATCATCACGTGTAGAGTGCTGAGCGATCCTGCTAGCGGTATGTTCCATCAACTATCATATATATATATATATATATATATATATATATATATATATATATATATATATATAAAGATAGAGAGAGAGAGAGAGAGTGAGCGAGAGAGCGAGAGAGAGAGAGAGAGATATAGAGAGATATAGAGAGAGAAAGAGAGTCAATTAATCTATACTCGAGATCTGATGTTGCAAACTGTTTAGAGCTGTAGAGAAATAATTAATCAATAGGGCTTGTGATGTACTAATCTCATTAGATTAAGGGAGACTTTAACTCCAAGTCATATTAATCGATAAGGTTTAAATTACTTAAGCGCTCGATGTTGTTGTAGATGACATTAATATTTTGTACGTAGCTGCAGATATTGAGACATGGATAATTTAACGCAATTTGTTTTCTTTTATTTTCTTTAATTTCTATTAATTTCTTAGTTTGACAACATTAGCATGTTTTGCTTGTCCAATATGATATGTCAACTAGATAGATTACTTGTGACCTCTTTGACGGCCTTGTTTTTGTATGTCACTGTATATTTTGAGTGTATCGAAATAAACATAGTTCTCGATATCAATCAATCATCTATTTCATCAATCGATCAGTCTTTGTGTTAGCTATGTATTAATCGATGAATCTATAAATCAGTTCATTTCTCTCTCTCTCTGTCTATCTCTCTCTTTCTGTCTCTCTGTCTCTGTCTCTGTCTCTGTCTCTGTCTCTCTCTCTCTCTCTCTCTCTCTCTCTCTCTCTCTCTCTCTCTTTGTCCCCCCTCCCTCAAGGTAAGGAACACCGCACATACTTAATCTATCAAACCTTAAAGCAGCTTTTCTTGAGGAAAACAAAACTTCTGAAGTTATTTGCCATTGTCTTCCTTTCCTAAAAGATGACTAATCAATGTCATAGGCCTAGTGGACCAATCAATTATTTTACAAAACATTCAATCAAGCATCCCGCCCCCTATACTGTAGGCCTATACTATTCTATTCCGCTATTCAGCTTCAATTACTATTAATTGTTGTACTAGAATTTATCAAGTTCTTCTTGTGTATGAACCTAGGAGCTGATTGTATCAAGTCTGTAAGATAAACGAGCAACTGATTAAATTATGGACTGGTTTTTATTAATATTTTTTGGAATCTAATAAAATCCTTTACTATTTCAGCGGAATATTTCAAACCTGTTTTAAGCAAATTACTTTAATTGTGAACCTCCGGAATATTTTTCTATTAGCAAATGTCTAAAAAGTTATTTAATAGTATTAAAGTGAAGTTTCGTATATAACTTCTACATTTTTTCTATATTTATATTTATTTATTTATTTATATTTATATTTTATATTTATATTTCAGGTAAGTCTAAAGGGGTCGGATTCATTCGCTATAACTTAAAATCGGAGGCGGAGGAAGCGATAAAACATTTAAACGGTTATTCGCCAGATGACAGCAGTGAACCGATCACAGTCAAGTTCGCCAATCAGCCGACGTTCAGCACCTCCAAGGCCCTAGCAGCAGCTGCAGCAGCGGCACAGCTGAGCGGCAGGCTGGCCCTGGGTTCCCTAGCTCTAGCCGCTCAGCCTGTCGGCCTAGCCCCTCAGCCTGTAGGTCTAGCCGCTCAGCCTGTAGCCCTAGCTTCTCAGCCTGTAGGCGCCATCATCGTTCAGCCTGGCCTGGGACCTCAGGGCGCAGTGTTGAGTGTTATGCAGTCCCCACATCAACAGCCTGGTAGTGTGGTGGGGTAAGTTGTACTGTGTCGTGTGAATGTCTTAATAGCGTAGGGGTAACGTCATGAAGTTTTAAATAACAGATCCTAAGGTGAATTGAACTGAACCCTCGTGGGTTCGAATCCCAGCCGCGCTGATCTGAGAGCAAAATCTCGGACATTCACTGGACTGGCTACTCGGAAAATGGTCTAAATTGTCTAACGATTTAAATATTAGGTATTTGAAGTGATAGATATCATCATCATTTCACTATAGCCCGTGTCACATAGACGTGACTGTTGTCTTTACCGTGTGGTGTCCATGTTACTAAAGAACAGAGTTAATAGACTGTGACTGCACGTGTCGTAAAAGACAACAAAGCACTAAGATCGAAACCAATGTCAGAAAGAGAATTCAGTTGCTAAATGCCTAGATTTCAGGAACTAATAAACAATTTTCTAAAATGAATGGAAAAGCTTTCTATTCGTATCCCTTTCAAGGAAAGATGATGACGACGAAGAGGAAGATGTTTATGATGATGACGACGTTGTCGATTACGATGATGATGATGATGATGCGCTGTTTCAGATACTGCTCAGCCGATGGATCACTGGTGCCCCTCACACCTCAGAACCCGCAAGACCTCACAGCTCAGATCTCATCAGGGCAGAGTGTTCCAGGTAGCTGGTCTCTACTAGTGCACAACTTACCGCCTGACTGTCTGGACACCACGCTACACACCCTCGTGTCTCGCTATGTGCGGGTACTTAGCGCTAGGGTGCTTAGAGAGGTTGAAGAGTGTAAGACAAGAGCTGTGGGTGTCGTTAGACTCAACTCTTATGAAGACTGTCTCGTCGCTATTGGCTCTTTAGATGGGCTATTAATAGATCAAGGACATGCGCTCAGAGTGACATTCAGCCGCCAATCACAGATAAGTATGTCAGCTGTGCCTCCTGTGATGGGTCAAGCAGTGGCAGCCTCGACAGCAGCTGGGCTTTTTTACCAGTCAGCTGCTGGGATTAACTCATCAACAGGATCTTTTAATACATCGGCTGGCACCGTTTCTAATGCAGCTGGGCTATTGTATCCCACAGCAGCTGGGCTAAACTCAAAAGCAGCTGAGCTAGTGTATCATACAGCTGCTGCGCACGACTCTCTAGCAGCTGGGTCTACATGTATATCTAACGAAGCTGGGCTGGGCTATGTGCCTGTAGCGGCAGCCAATCATGGCGTTGCTTACAATAACGCAGCAGCTGACCTATATTGCCACACAGCAGCTGGGCCTATTAGACTTACAGCTGATGGTATGAGAGCAGTGCTAGCCAGCAATGGAGGATTCGTTAATATAGGTCATAGCATTGTCGGTCAAAATAATGGACAGAACATTGTAGGTCAAAGTATGGGACATAACTTTGTAGGTCCTTATTTTTCACATCTTGTACCAGCACAAGCAGTTAGCGGCTTCTACTGATTTAATACTTAGACTTTATTACTGCTTTTTAATGATCTCCCTGTCAATCACATATAACGTCCATTTCACTGTCAATAGAATTCACTAAATTCATTATCTTTACGACAATTCGTTCACTTTTTTAATTCGTCATATCTTCTTATGTTTTAAGTAGAAATAATTCCTGATATACTTAATCTACGCCGATATTTAGATATCTCAGCATCTGAAGTTTCGCCAAGAGATGTTAAACCCTGAGGTCAATGAACTCTCCTGGATTCCATCCGGAGAGTATAATCTAGAACATTCGCTGAATCGGTATTTGGATAACTGACCAGACTATCAAACGATTAAGCTTGTGTAACGAAAAGTGATAAATATCATCATAAGACATTGTTTGTTAATAATTCGTGTTTAATCCGTCAGTTTGTTATATCGGTTAGCTTCATTGAGAGAAAGGTCTCTTAGTAAAGCAATGCTGAGGCGCGTTCTATATAAGACGTTCTGATATTCTGGTATAGACTGGCGCCGTCTGTGGAGTTGTTAAAGTTTTCAGTTACTCTGGTCTCAGTTTCGCTCAGGTCTCAGAGACGGTTTGCAGCTTCACTCCGTCTGACTGCTCTTGGCTTGGTCGGTCGGTTGAACAACCACGGCGATGATCAGAAGTTTCAAGGTACATCGGTTTAACGTTTTGGCCCAGAATAATCAGATTAAGGGATTCAACGGTTGACCGTTGTACCGCTAAGATTTGAAGAGAAGGCCTTCGGTATTTGACCATGGTCTTAAACCAGCTAGAAATATTTCCATGATCGGGTTTCAGGAGTACAACGGTTCACCGGTACAGCTGACTTCTTGAAGAGAAGCTCATCTGGCTTCTGACCTTAACGTTAAACCCACAAAAATTTATTATAGAAGATATAAAACGAGAACATTAATATCGTATTTTACAATATATTAACGGTATTTTGTGAACTAAATTTTATTAATTTATTTATTTTCATTAAAACCAGAAAAAAATGTGGACAAGTTTATTCCTAATTAAATTACATCTATTTGATCATTTAATAGCCGAGTCATTTAAGTCCAGTTGTCTATAAATTTGACAATTAAATCAATCAATCAATTAAACAATCTATCAATCAACAGGTAGATCAACAGGCCTATCTCTGTGTACGCAATCCTATTGCACCTTACGAATCATAGTTAATGTATAAAGGGTCTATATGGTTGAGTCACTGTTTCCTTATTTGTAATATAACAACAGAGATGACAATTGGTTATTGACACAATAAACTTTTTGGTGAATTTTCACACATTTTATGTAAGCAGCGAAGTATAGTAATAACAATGAATCAGATAAATCATAATATAACGTAGAATATATCTGAACCACCTAAAAAGCCATATTTTAACAATTTGTAGACCACATAAGGTACGAATTAAGGCATAGTTTTTAAAATGGACTAACTTGATGATCTCTGGAGTGCACTTATGGGGCATGAAAGTAGACTCAGCGTATGTATATGTACCTTGAACAAACACTTGGCAAACAATAAAGAGAGAGAGAGAGAGAGAGAGAGAGAGAGAAAGAAAGAGAGAGGGAGAGAGGGGTACAAAGAAAGAGAGGGAGGTAGGCAGTGAGGGGGAGAGAGAGAGAGACAATGAAACAAACTTTAAATAAAATCATCTCTGACTGCTCAAATACTCATAGTTCATATGAAACATGCGGCTAGAAGCAGCACGGTAGATAGACTGGTCCAACAACAACAACAACAGTGAGGGGTGAAGGTCACGAGGATGTAGACAGCTGTTGAGGTCAAGGTCAGCGTCTGTTTATCTGTAGGACTGAATGGAAGAGGCTCAGGTTTGAACCTCTCACCTCCTGACGTTAACTCAAGCATCCATCTGAGCTTACCACGTAGAGAAAGGTTAAGACCGTGAAAGTAATCGCAAAGTTGAGTGAATCTAGAGATAACCGAGATCTAAAGCGTGATGCAGGGCCGCTAGGTCAGAGTGGTTAGATATCCGCCAGAAAGGCCACGTCATCTGGTGAATAAAAATATTATTTTAAATAACAGCATATGGTGAATAAAAAGACTATTTTAGGTAATGGCGTCATCTGATGAAAAAAAGATTATTGTAAATAATGGCGTCATCTGACGAATAAAAGAGAAAACGAGTGTTTTCTAGTAAAGAACTGTAATAGTTTACAAGTTTAGTGTATATTGCAAAATATTAAACTATGAAATATAACAAAGATCGCGGGCATAAATATTCCGCCATAATTAAAATAGTTTTAAATGAAAATTCAGCATGTCAAAAATTGTAGATCTCACGCAGAAAATAACAAAAAATGCAATGTTTAAAATAGAAGACTTTCTAAACGCCAGTTAAGAGACAAGTAAAGTCAAGAGATAAGTGAGTTTTAAACCTGTTTAGCGGCGCTTTCCTCGTCTCTACCATCTCCTATCACAACGTACGTGCACTTCCTGCCAAACCTAGACACTATCCTCTCAAAACAACTCTCCTTACCTGATCAATCAATCAATGAATCGATCAATCAATCAATCAAGCAATCAATCAATCAAACTTTGAAACTATTCTCTCATAACAGCTCTCCTTACCTGAGCAATCAATCAATTCATCAAACTCCGATGGTATCCCCTAAAACATATCTCCTTAAACGAACAATAAATAAATTAAATAATCAATCAATAAATCAAAATCAATTAAATAATCAATCAATAAATCAATCAATAAATCAATCAATTACTCGAATAATCACTAAAATAATCAATTAATTAATAATAGCAATTCAAATAATGAATGCTCCAATAAATGCGTAGCGTCCGATATTAAGTTAGACACGAAATGTATATAATTAACTGAGTTGCCAAAGCAGTAACAATCAGTGGATTTATTTATTTAAATCCATCAATGACTTACTATAATAAATCTATGATAGATCAGGTTCCATATAACATAACTCAATCAATTCACAGACTGCTTCATTTCTCACTCATCATAGAGCATACCATCGACCAATTCATTCACAACAAAAGGTTCTATTGATTCATAGTGAAGCCTACAGCTTGGCATTAAATGATTTTAGACTTTTCTTTTATTAGTCGTCCTCTCCGTCACAGGCAGAGCACGACAGTTCTATTTTTCATAGACTCGGACACATAATGGACTTTACTCGAATATTCTAAAATTTAATCCAATCTATGACGTAGCAATTAAGTGCGTCGATTGATTTAAAATTCAGTCAAAATAATAATAGCCAAAGAGTGAGATAACTGCTTGAAAATTAAAACATCAACACACATACAAATTGAAAATAGGCCCAATACAACCAAGTAATCATCCAATCAATTGTTCAATTATTCCATCATTCACATAATCAATCAATCAATCAATCAATCACTCAATAAATAAATAAATCAGTAAATCAATCAAACGACTCACCTATCTCGGTGGCGCTGTAAACATTGTCAATGCTGAAGACACCGCTGAGGTTATAAAGTAGGACTTTAGCGAGTGCCGGTACAAGCTGAGTTGTCGTTACGAGCACATTAGTACACTGCGTCCTACAGTACAATACAGAACAGTGCAGTACAGTACAGTACACTACAGTATAGTACAGTACAATACAGTACAGTACAGTACAGTACAGTACAGTACAGTACAGTACAGTACAGTACAGTACAGTACAGTAGAGCACAGTGCAGTGCAGTACAGTAGAGCACAGTGCAGTGCAGTACAGTGCAGTACAGTGCAGTACAGTACAGTACAGTGCAGTACAGTACAGTACAGTAAAGTACAGTGTAGTACAGTGCAGTGTAATACAGTACAGAACAGTACAGTGCAGTACAGTACAGTACAGTACAGAACAGTACAGTACAGTACAGTACAGTGCAATGCAGTACCGTTCAGTACAGTACAGTAGAGCACAGTGCAGTGCAGTACAGTACAGTACAGTGCAGTACAGTACAGTACAGTGTAGTACAGTGTAGTACAGTGCAGTGTAGTACAGTACAGAACAGTACAGTGCAGTACAGTACAGTACAGTACAGTGCAGTGCAGTGCAGTACCGTTCAGTATAGTACAGTACAGTGCAGTACAGTACAGTACAGTGCAGTGCAGTACAGTGCAGTACAGTGCAGTACAGTACAGTACAGTGCAGTACAGTACAGTGCAGTGCAGTGTAGTACAGTGCAGTACAGTGCAGTACAGTACAGTACAGTGTAGTGCAGTACAGTGCAGTACAGTTCAGTACAGTGCAGTACAGTACAGTACAGTGCAGTACAGTACAGTGCAGTGCATTGCAGCACAGTACAGTAGAGTACAGTAGAGTACAGTACAGTACAGTACAGTACAGTGCATTTCAGTGCAGTACAGTGTAGTGCAGTACAGTACAGTACAGTGCAGTTCAGTACAGTACAGTGCAGTGCAGTACAGTACAGTGCAGTACAGTGTAGTGCAGTACAGAGCAGTGCAGTACAGTACAGTGCAGTGCAGTGCAGTACAGTACAGAACCTTACAGTACAGTACAGCATCGTATCCAGTAGTTGTCTAATCTAGATTGCCTATTAATCTAGATTAATCTAGATCAATATAGATTAATATCGAATAATCTAGATTAATCTAGATTAGTAGTTATATATATATATATATATATATATATATATATATATATATATATATATATATATATTTATTTATTTATTTATTTATCATACGCATGTCACAAACATAGACTTTACAATTATACACAAACAGCATCAGCGCATGATCGGAGATAAAGGCCACAAGTGGCACTTACATATTCCGAATTAAAAGCAGAAGGAAGTAATCATATTAAATATACACAATATCTTATTATTATCACAATATCTTACAATTATCTAACAGTAGTTATCAAACCTAGAGTTAATGATTAAAAGAGATTTTAAAGCTAGTTTTAATAGGTAGTTAACTAACATATAGTTAATAATTGAGAGAGATTGTAAAGCAAGAGATAACCAGTACTTATCTAATCTAGGGTTACTAATTGAGAGGGATTTTAAAGCCAGTGTTAACCAGTAGTTATCAAACCTAGAGTTTATTATTGAGAGAGATTTTAAAGCAAAAGTTAACCAGTAGTTTTCCAACCTAGAGTTAATGATTGAAAGAGATTTTAAAGCCAGTGTTAACCAGCTATCTGTTATTGCTTCTATTTCAGATCTTAGCTGAAGCCAAAGCTCCCGTTTCTGCGGACCAATTAAACCTGAAACATTTAAATCAAAACGCAGTGTAATTATCTAACATGACTCGATTTCCCAGCATTAGCAGTTATCAGATATAAAATACACTTTAACCAAGAGTTTAACTTCTCAAAAACTTTCCACTTAATTCTCTATAATTTAGCTCAAAACATTAGTAGGCCTACACATACTATTTTACTTAATTATTGACCAATTAGCAGGCGAACAAGTCGCATTATCGCTCCTTTGTAAATTTGTTTTATTGATTTAAAGATTAATTTATTACTTGACTGCATGTCGATGTATTACTTTGAAGTAAAAACAGATTGATTAATAAGATTGATTGATCGCTTGATTTCTAGATTATTTGTTTGGTTGATTGATTGCTTGATTGTATGGTTGGTTGATTGATAGATTGTTTGATTGCTGACTGATAGTTTGGTTGATTGATTGTGTGATTGATTGATATATTGTTAGATTGATTGATAGTATGTGTGATTAGAGAGAGAGAGAGAGTGGGAGATATGTGTTTATTTCAGCATCAACACCAAATCACTGACAAATACAAATAGAAATAAATAGAAATAAAAGAAATTAAGTACAAAAATTCCCAGAAACTCAAATTAATGAATTAATTAATTGATTGATTGATTGATTGTTTGATTGATTGATGGATTGATTGATTGATAACTAGACCTCACCTCCCACGTTATTCCTATATGCGGTGTATATCTCTTTTATGCGCCTGTACCTGAAGGCAAGTTTCCTCATCCAGTCTACGCCTCCCCTCACACCCGTGGCTAGGCAGAGGTTGGCGTTAGAGGACGCGGCGTGGAACCCGTCCGTCACGAAGTTATACGAGCTGTCATAGCATAGTCATAACATAGTCATAAATGAGCTTTGCAGTGTTAACATAGTCTTAAAGTCAAGTGAGCTGAGCAGTAGTCATAACATAGTCATAAAGTCATGTAAGCTGTGCAGTCATAACATAGTCATAGAGTCAAGTGAGTTGAGCAGCAGTCATAACATAGTCATAGAGTCATATGAGCTGTGCAGTCATAATATAGTCATAAATGAGCTGTGCAGTCATAACATAGTCATAGATTCATGTTAGCTGTGCAGTCATATTATAGTCGTAAATGAGCTGTGCAGTCATAATATAGTCATAGAGTCATGTCAGCTGAGCAATCATAACATAGTCATAGAGTCATGTCAGCTGAGCAGTCATAACATAGTCATGAAGTCGTGTGAGCTGAGCAGTAGTTATAATATTAACCTTAATTTATTTGTTTATTTGTTTGTTTATTTATTTATTACATATTTGTTTATACTTTTATTACTTATAGAACATCATACGCAGGCAGATCATCCTGAGCAGTCCGCATGCTTTTAGTTATAATATCAGAAACAAACCGAAATTAAATGAGCGAGAGGAAGTAGGGATTATTTTTAAAAAATAATATAAAATATAGAAAAATATTTTGCAAAATCCCTAACGCACAAAATCTCAGATACGCACATCTCTCTTTCTCCTTCTCCATCTTCCTCTATCATAAACAAGACGTCATCACTCAAGATAGGGCGCACCATGTCTGTCTTCCAAGCTATGTTTAGATTTTCGTAATGAACGTTTTGCCCTTTCTTTTTCGTTTATTTCACAATGTTTAAAATGTTTCACTTCAATTTCATTGATAGAGGAATACACATGACAACACATACGAACCTTAGATCTTGTCCGTTATCATCTGAGGAAACATCATCTATGTGTACTTGATCACATTCCTACACATACCATACGCATGATTTATTGATTGATGGATAGATAGACTATGTGGAGTTATATTTATCATTGACCACATTCATACACACAATTACACATACAACACACATGACTTACTGATTGATACATGCTACATAGCACATATCATATAACTTATATTGGCTATTGTTGTATCCACTGATTGATCAGAGAGCAAGGTGTATATTATGTATGTGTGCGTGCGTGCGTGCGTGTGTGTGTCTGCGTGTATATACCAGGTATGTTGTTACACGTAATATGACGTCAGATCTGATAGGAAGGAAGTTGTAGTGTTAACTGGAACTATTTATGAACGACTTTAGCGATGGTTTATAATCGCTCTAATAGATTTCACACATACGAGCAGATCACTGCTGATGATGGACTGCAGCCAGATCTTGAGATCACTTCAAATCTCTATCTGTCGACAGTAGACAGCTCATATCGGCGTTAAATATAAAATATTTTATCGAACATAATTTACTTGTTTAGTTTTATCTCTGGTGCCCTATGTTGAATAATGCAGGAAACTGAAACCCCGCTCAACCATCCCCCTACGAGTCTATGTAGTTTTAAAATGTTGCACAATCGTCATATAATAATTCTACAATTTCAGAATTACTATCTGGTCAACTCTACCGGGTATTGATGTCCCTGACATCAACATCATCTTTGTATGAGGAAACGGACATTATCCCTAAAACTCAGCAGCAGCAAGTTTAGATTTCATGACAATGATGACGTAACCCAACCCTCTACGGACTGAGCTATTGAAGCATTCAGTAGCCCAGAGGTCGTGTCTTACTCTTTTAGTTACTTGCGTACTTTCAGTGAGACATCTGTTGAATGAATGAATTTTCGTAATTTTAGGTTGAATTTTGGAAAAGCAATTTTTCACCTTTACTACCGGTTAATTTACTACCGGTCATGTACTTCTGGTGTACAATTTTACCGAAGTGAAATAAACGTGATTTAATTCAATACAAAGTTATGTTGTACAGTTATTTTACAGAGAAATGACAACATTGGTGCAATGGTGCCCGGGTGCTCCTGTGTTAATACTAGAGATGGGAATTTTATGAATTTCCAGAGTTCGGGTTCGGTTCGGTTGGTTGAAAATGAAAGTTCGGTTTCGGTTCGGGTTCGGTTAGCAGTTGACAATTTGAGAGTTCGGTTCGGTTCATTGAAAATGAAAGTTCGGTTAGGGTTCGGTTCTAACAAGGGTTCGGATTCGGTTCGGGTTCGGCTTGCTTTCCAACTCGCAAGAGTTCGATTCGAGTTCGAAATGGTTTGGTTTGGATAATGTTGCAATTGTTTAACTTTACTTATAATAATCATGGTTTTAACAAACGCGCTTAAAATGGTTTATGATAAACATGCTAAAAAATTCATTAAGTCCTAATAGCTGCCACATTTTTTCACCTGGGTAAAAATATGACAATGAAAAAAGAAGTGGTATTTATTCCTGTTCTTAAAATATTGTAAGTTGACCAAGAAATGTTCATAATATAGATATTTAGCTCTATTATTGTATCTGAAATATTCTCCTTGAATATAACGAGCAATTGGAATGCATCAATTTTTGTAAAAAAAATTTCACTATAGGCCTGTATATTAGATAGGTTATAATTAAATGGAAACGTCTTGGCTAAAATTTGATATAATATTTCTAATTTCTCTAATATTTCAGAGACAAAGTGCAATTTAGTAACATAAAAATGTCAAATAAAGATGATTTGTTAAACACGTGTACTTCCTTAGAAAAATGACCATAATATACACCGTTTGCTATCAACTGACCAGTAATAAGCTTCATGACCTTAGGGTTTCAAATTTGAAACTCTCAGATCAGTTATGAATAGGGCAAGGATATATATATGCAAGTGCTTATTTTTTGCTTTAAGTTAAATTAAAATTTTTTGAAAATGACCATCTCCCTTGCAATTTCTCAATGTTTGGCAAAGTTTTATGTTGCATATATGAGGCATACATTGTATAATTTAGATAAATGCATATTTTACGCGCTTACTTTGCATATTTCACACTTAAGAGCATATTTTACTTGCTTACTGCGCATATTGTACACTTAAAAATGCATTTTACGTGCTTTTATTAACACTACTCACTTAAGAGCATATTTTAAGCATTCAATTACGGCTCAAAAAATTATTCCTCACTCTGAAGCAGGCACAATGTGTTTATTTTCAATACTTCACATTTCACAGCCAATTTTACATACTACATATATCATAAATTCAAATATGAATAAATAATTAAATTGAACTCTCATTTTCAATTAGTCAATACAGTAGTAAATAAAATTTAGAGTACTAATCTGTTTCATAGTTGCAACTAATAGCAGTAGGCCTCGTAGTTTGCAACTTAATATTTCACAAATGTATGCCTAATGCAAATTCTAATACCAAAGCCAGTTTCGTTTTGTTACAATCTATGGCAAACATATGTGATTGTGAGGAAGATACAATATCAAAATCACATATCAACCCCTCAATCAAAATGTTCACTTTCATTTGGACATCCGTATGAATGAAAGACTCGGAAAATTCTACTGTCAGGATCACACATACAAAATTTCGACACTCAACGTCTAATCGGTTTATTCTTAATAAAAAATATAAACATATTGAACCGGAAATATATTGAAAACACAAACTAAACCATTTAATAGCAAACCGAAAATTCATCCCGAAAGATAATTTATAAAATTAACAAAAACAACAATTGCAGTGCTACTGTCGTCCATGATAACATCAAGAACTACAAACATAAAACATTTAGACTGCTACAGCCATCAATAACAATATAGAGTACTGTTGAGACAAAATCAAGCCTGCTAGCAAGAAGAATGTCCAAAAACGATGCAAATTTCAAAATCCAGAAAATCAGTCCAAAGATTAAAAAAATAAGATATTTATAAAAGATAGATATTGAGAAAATTCCGGCAGGTGAGCAAAAGGATGGTCCCAAAATGGCGCAAATTCCAAAATCCCAAAAGTCAGTCAGACTAAAGATAAGCCATAAAATTTTGTCTAGCAAAAAATATTCCAACTAGTTTAGTACTTTTTCCTGGCTCACTATTTATTTGTTTAATATTTATTTATGTGTACTACTCAATTTTTCAATTTCGCAAATGATCGATACTTTCAAAGATATTTCTACGTGGGGGATGTTTTGTGCCGTATTTGTATTGGTAAGCATGTATTAAGTAGATCAACTTCTACTTCGTTGATTAAACTTATCAAGATTTGTACGTTTTTTCTTTGCAATTTTTGTATTACAAGGTAAGAAATTTAGGACTACGCTGGTGTTTCAAGTCTCTCAACTTATATATATATATTTATTTTCATATAGATATGAAATTACGGCAAAACTGGTGTTACAAGTCTTTGTGACTTCCTTAACCAGTATAATTATGTTAAGTTTCATAACCAGTATAGTTATGTTAAGTTGTTGAGTTAAGTTAACTTCCTGAACCAGTATAATTACATAATATTTCTGTGAATTCTTTAATTCCCTTTACTTTGGACTGATTTTCTGAATTTAGGAATTTGTACCGTTTTGGATCTTCTTTTTGCTCACAGGCTTGATTTTGTCTATAGAGTGCTCGATGTTGTCATTGATGACTGTAGCACTCTAATTGTTGTTATTATTATTAGTAAGTTAAAACAAGAAAGTGCTACAGGAAATAAAACAAACATCATCAAAACAGCTGTTGATGCAATATAAACAATCCTTTTCAACCTGACCCTATCATAATCTTAACTAGAAACCCACCCTACCGAAGACCTTCCTGGCCCTAATCCTAGTTCAACCTCACCGACCTTTTTCCTTCCCGACCATAACCCTAATATATACCAATATATTCTTACACCTCTATAAAAAATATCAATATTAAGCATGGAAAATGTTAAGATTTTGACAAGTTATTTGTAAAATAGAATTTCCTCGAGTATTTAAATTACATTTATTAATTAAATTTATGTTCAAATAGAGGCAAAAAATTTAAATGTAAGGTTGATATGTGATTTCGCTATTCAATCATTCCTTACATTTACTTGTTTGCCATAAATAACAACAAAACCAAACTATCTCTGCCGCTTGAATTTGCAACACATTAGGAGAAATTGAGGAATATGAAATATTAGTTACATACCACTGCATGAAGCCCAGTACTAATACTTGCAAGTGTGGAACAGGTAAGTACTTCTAAATATATTTACTGTATTGACTAATTGAACATTAATCTACAAATTAAAATTTTAGAAAAGAATATTTAAATTTGGCTTTATAAATATACTATTCACAGTCTGAATTAAAGAGATGCATAGAGCACAAAATTTGATGTAAAGAATGAGAAGTGTGCAGTGTGCAAAATGCGCTTCGAAGTGTGAAGTATGCACACAAAACGTAAAACGTGCTGGAGAGTCTAAAATATGCGCAATAAGTGCTTAAAGTATATGTTATTCAGTGTGCACTATGTATGTATAATGTACGCGTACTCATCGCTCCTCACTGATGAATGATAATTGATCATTAATGAATGTAGGAATTGAAAATTACAATGAAATGTTTAATATTGTATACAGAACGATTTATGTTGCATATCGCAAGCTTTATCTGCATATTGTACGCGCTAATTCTGCATATTTGATCAAATTTTAAGTACACAGGCTATTTACCGCGCTTTTGTCGCATATTTCAATGATTTTTGGCGCATATTTTACGTGCTTTATCTTGCATATATTGGGTATTTTAAGTGCATATAAATCCTGGCCCTAATTATGAAGTTACGAAAATAGTTATGAAATTATTGCATTGCTATGGTGTGAAGTTATTTACTTCAGATAGTCTTCACACATATAGAATGTCATATATAATTATTTGTAAATCTGGCTGCAAAAGTATTACGGAACACACTAAAATTAGAAAAAATTCATAATTTGAGTTTAACAAGAACAAATCCACCTAGATTGAGCCAAGCATTTTCAGATTCTAATGGAATACTCTAATCACTTTTGTCTTTTTGATTTTAATCTTCATTCAATATTTCAATGCCGTATCATTCAGACTATCCATTATCTTCCGCAGTCCAGTCTTGCTTCCCGCTACCATTCCTTTGTACCGCAACCATTTTTAAATTTGTGTCGGAACCAGTCTTACCTGAATATATGCTGTTAGATACTGTAAGACATGTAAATGCAAAAACTAATATATATTTGTATTGTTCTTACTATCTTTATTTAATGACAGGCTGGTGAAGAAGAAAGGAACTACAAGAGTTTGGTTCAGTTCGGTTTGGATGAAGTCTGGGTTCGGGTTCGGTTCGGGTTCGGTCAGAGTCTGGGTTCGAGTTCGGTTCGGTCAAAATTCTAGATTTTAGGGTTCGGTTCGGGTTCGGTTCGATTCCCATCTCTAGTTAATACTCCCCTACGACATGTTCTTACATTGTTCTGTGTGTAGGAGGAAGGGTGGAGGTCAATGAGTCAGTATTTGTGGGATGAATGATTTTGAGAATTACTTAAAATCTAAACAAGCCCGAGGCAGTGCTGATCCAGTTACATCTCTGTGTGAATACCAACCCAAACACCCGCACAGGCACACGTACACATATACATCAACACATATACACATACACCAACACATATACACACATACACCAACCCAAACACCCGCATAGGTACATATACACATATGCATCAACACATGCACATATACATTAACACATACACCAACACATACACATACATACACCAATACATATATACATACACCAATACATATACACACATACACCAACACATATGGGCCTACACATACACCAACACATGTATACACATACACCAACTAAAACACCCACACAGGCACACGTACACACATACACCAACACGTACATACAGTGATACACATATACTAACACATACACATGCACCAATACATATAAATATATACACTAACACATATACACATACACCAACACATATATGTGTCACACATATACCAACACCTATATGTGTCACACATACACATACACATACATACACTAACACTTAGGCCTATACATAGGGCAAGTCTCAGAAAGATATGTATTGCACACGTAAAATACGGTTCAATACGATTTAAATATTTTTATTTACTTACATTATTTACCTAACTAAATTCAGCTTTTCAGTTTTGTAATCCAACGTGAAATACATCCCTACTTTGCAATTTGGTTTATGTAGAAGATTTTTACATCCCTATGTGTAAGCCTAAACCATCCCAGATTACGTCGCTTCAAGAGTGATTAAAACAATGTGATATTTAATTATCATAGATCTTTGTGTAATAGGTCTAACGAAGCAGTGCTGTTCTCTATTTGTTCGTTTTTGTCATGGACAACACCATCATTACAGATATTTTACAGCATTAGTTGACATTGCCAGCACTTAGTCCATTCTGCAAACACAGAAGTCAGATGCGTTGTTTATACAGATTCTCCACTCACATATCAAACAGTTCATTTCAAGTGGAAAGAAAATACTAAGTGGCACATCGGTTAAGTGACTTGCTGTTTCGCTTAAACACTTGACTAATGGACTCCATAGGACAGGGGTTCAAATCTCACCCAGGTAGTGTGGGGCAAATATTGACTCAACACAGGTTATTCTTATTGTTTGTCAAATACTCGCCACACGGCAGAACCCAACAGTTCTATTGTAGCGACAGAGTAGCCGTCAAGTCTCTTAAGAAAATGGAAAAAGAACAAAAGAAAAAGACGAGTGCACTATGCAGTAGAGGGCGACTACGGATACTAGGTAGGCACAGGAAAATCACGTCAGGATATAATTTCGCTACTTATATTGAATGAGACGCAAGAGACGTCCCTTACATTGCCTTATGGCGAGGAACTGGACGATAAATTCGTATGGATTGATTTATTGAATGCCGCAAGAACTCAACTGGATGTGGAAAGATAGCGCTGTTAGAAACGTTTAATCTTAAGCGTTCACTACCTGATCATTAGTGAGTAAACGATTGCAGGAAAAATAAACTATTCGTTGGAATTGAACTCTAGATAAGTATTCTACTAAAGCCATTGAGGTAGAAAAGACATTTAAAATTATTCAAACTCTTTGACCAGCATGCATAATGGTAACAGAGTGAAAAGACAGAGTAACTCAAGGTCATTGAAAAAAGATGATGATGGCGAAATCGGTAAGCTATTCGATCATGGGTAAGTATGTACGAAGTTCAAATCCTAGGCTCGCCCTTCTATGACAGCACTTTTGAGTGAGGAAAATGACGTTAACGTTAGCTTTTTTAAGAGACACAGTACCTCAAGGTCATTGAAGAAGAGATGATTGTCCGCCAGGTTAAATATGAGCTCCTCCATCCGTAGTCCCAGAGATACTGATAGAGGTGGGTCCTAGCACACATACACAGGTACATATAGGCTACACACATAGACAAACATACACATACACGTGCATACATTACATACATGCACAAGTATGTACACACGGACATATACATACACATACATACACAAATACACGTACATACATGTATACATACACAAACACATACATTCACGTACACGTACATACACAAGTACATACACACATATATGTACATACATTACCCCACCATTACCCCACATCATGTAACCCCATTACTCCACTCTCACCCCATCTCCCCACTTTCACCCCATCACCTCACTCTCACCCCATCACCCAACTCTCACCCCATCACCCCACTCCCACCCCATCACCCCACTCCCACCCCATCACCCCACTCTCACCCCATTACCCCACTCTCACCCCATCACCTCACTCTCACCCCATCACCCAACTATCACCCCATCACCCCACTCCCACCCCATCACCCCACTCTCACCCCATTACCCCACTCTCACCCCATCACCCCACTCTCACCCCATCACCCCACACTCACCCCATCACCCCACTCTCACCCCATCACCCCACTCCCACCCCACTCTCACCCCATAACCCCACGCTCACCCAATCACCCCACTCTCACCCCATCACCCCACTCTCACCCCATCACTCCACTCTCACCCCATCACCCCACCCTCACCCCATTACCCCACTCTCACCCCATTACCCCACTCTCACCCCAACTTGGTGGTGGTGGTAGTGGTGGTAGTGGTGGTGGTGGTGATGATGGTGATGGTGGTGGTGGTGGTAGGTGGTGGGTGGTAATGGTGGTGATGGTGGTGGTGATGGTGGTGGTGGTGGTGGTGGCAGTGGTGGTGGGTGGTGGTGGTGGGTAGTGGTGGTGGGTGGTGTACTATTGGCTGGTTGGTGGTGGATGTTGGGTGGTGGGTTGTGGCTAGTGGCTGGTGGGTGTTGGATTTTGGGTGTTGGGTGTTGGGTGGTAGATAGTGGGAGGTGTACTGGTTGATGGTGGGTGTTGGCTGCTGGGTGGTGTACTGGTGGGTTAAGTACTGGAGGGTGGTGTACAGGTGGGTGGTTTACTGGTGGGTGGTGTACTGGTGGGTGGTGTACTGGTGGGTGGTGTACTGGTGGGTGATGGTGGTGGGTGGTATACTGGTGGGTGGTGGTGGCGGGTGGTGTACTGGTGGGTGGCTGGTGGTGGGGTGGTTTGTGGTGGTGGGATAGAAACAAACGAAGTTTTCTCGGCACGTCTCACTTTACACTCGTCATTAGATTCTGGGAGCTGACGCTGCCGCTAACTCAGCCAACAGAAATTGCTTATGAAATTAGTTCGCTAAATACGACCACGAGATGTCTGCTTATTTGTCTGCCTGCTTGTCTGTTTGTCTGCTTGTTTGTGCTCTGTCTGTCTTCTCTGTCTGTCTGTCTGTCTGTCTGCCTGTTGGTCGATGTGACAGTCTACTTGTTTGTCTCTCTGTCTGGTCATATGTCTCTCTGCCCATATGTCTATCTCTCTGCCTGTCAGTCTGTCTTACTCTGTTGATCTGTATGACTGGAATTGAACTCTAGAAATTGAACTCTAAGTATCTGTCGATCTGCGTGTACGGCGTGTATTTGTCATTCATCATAAATTATGCAGATTCTCTCTCTCCCTCTCTCACTCTCTTTCTCTCTCTCTACTCTCACTCTCTCCCTCTCCCTCTCTAATTGTCTATCTATCTTTCCTATATCTTTCTCTTATTAGTGTTCTAAAGTACATATTACAACTCACATCCTGGTTTCCTATTCCTAAAATTTATACGTCACTCCATCAATTTTAGAGTTAATCTCTTCGGAAATGACAATGTTTTATCCACACCTTGAGGTAGACTAAATAGCCTGAACATAAAATAGCTTCTGACGTAGTTTTCCGTTTCCTTCCTCCGTTCTTGCTTAGTCACCTTATACAACGCGTGCAATTTAAGTTTGGTCTATTCCTCAGAGCCTCGGACACAACACGAGGAATTATCATCTCATTTTAAATATTTTGTATTATTCTTATGCCCATCAATATCATAATCATCGTCGTCATCATCATCATCATCATCATCATCTTCAATTATCATCATCATCATCATCATCAGCATCATCATCATCATCATCATCTTCTTCTTCTTCTTCTTCTTCTTCGGGTAACAGTCTCATGACTGGACTCGTGTAAAACGTTTATGGCTGTGCGATGAGAAGAGATGAGATATTTGTGAGCGAGAGATCAAGAGATTGTGAGAGAATGGAGATGAGATAAAGTAGTGTTGAGTGATGGTGTTTTGTGCGTGTGGCTAGTAGCAGAGTGTTGAAAGAAAACTAGAGAAGAGAGCCAAGAACAGAGAAAGAGAGAGAGAGACAGAGAGAGAGAGAGAGAGAGAGAGAGAGAGAGAGAGAGAGAGAGAGAGAGAGAGAGAGAGGAGAGAGAGGAGAGAGAGAGAGATAGAGT
Organism: Enchytraeus crypticus; assembly: GCA_905160935.1. Classification (NCBI taxonomy): domain Eukaryota; kingdom Metazoa; phylum Annelida; class Clitellata; order Enchytraeida; family Enchytraeidae; genus Enchytraeus; species Enchytraeus crypticus. The sequence goes on from CAJHZI010000333.1 coordinate 22,565, forward strand.
AAGAAGAAGAGATAGAGATGCGATAATCGATATAGGAGAGAGAGAGAGAGAAGAGAGAGAGGAGAAATAGAGAAGAGAAAGAGAGCGAGAGAGAGAGAGAAAGGAGAGAGAGCACCATAGACAGAGCAGAGAGAGAGAGAGAAACAAGAGGAGAAGATAGAGAGAAGAGAAGAGAGGAGAGAGAGAAGAGCGATAATCGATATATAGATAGATAGATAGATGAAAAGATAATAGTATATATAGATAGAGATACGATAGATAGATAATAGATAGATAGATGATAGATGATAATAGATAGATAGAAGATAGATATATAGATAGATATATAAGATAGATATATAGATAGATAATAGCTAAGATAGATGATAGATGATAGATAGATAGATAGATATAGATAGATATATATATAGATAGATAGATAGAGAGAGAGAGAGAGAGAGAGAGAAAGAGAGAGAGAGAGAGACATAGATAGATAGACAGAGAGAGAGAAAGGGGGGGGGGAGATTAGATTCAAGAAAAGCGGAAATGGAAAGATCTTAGGAGGCAGTGATGATAGAGATCCGGTTAATTATCTGAAATATAGATACGAGTTTCTAGTTTGTGTATAGGAGTTCCTGTTTGTCTATGTGTATACGTGCATGTGCGTGTATGTGTTGGTGTGTTTGTGTGTGTGTTTTTGTATGTTTTTGCGTATTTGTGTGAGTATGTTTGTGTGTATGTGTTTGTGTGTGTTTGTGTGTGAGTGTGTTTGTGTGTGTGTATGTGTGTTTGTGTGTGTGTGTGTTTGTGTGTGTGTTTATATGTGTGTGTGCGTTTATGTGTTAGCGCAAAGACTGAAAGAGTGAACACTTTATGGTTCAGGTTATGAAACTCTCGCCCTTCAATGCAGGCTCGTTTTCTTCAACGTTTAATATGAGGCACAATATTATAATAAACACGTAGAGTGATAAGAGTGATAACAAGCACGCGTAGAGTGATAAACAAGCACACATACAGTAATAAACAAGTACACATAGACTGATAATCAAGCACATGTAGAGTGATAAACACACGTAGAGTGATAAGCACAGAGTGATAAGCACATAGTGATAAGGACAGTGTGATAAGCACAGTGATAAGCACAGAGTGATAAAAACAGTGATAAGCATAGTGATAAGCACAGCGTGATAAGCATAGTGATAAGCACAGAGTGATAAGCACAGAGTGATAAGCACAGAGTGATAAGCACAGAGTGATAAGCACAGAGTGATAAGCACAGAGTGATAAGCACAGAGTGATAAGCACAGAGTGATAAGCACACGTTAGCTCGTGTTAAACGACTCACGTGTTAATAAACACCACAGCTCGTGCATCAATACTAATTAGGACTTCTGTTGTGTCTAAACTGCTGAACACGTGCGCAGTTTATTTTTATCAGCATATCATCAGACTCGTTACAGACAAATCATCGCCTGACAGCAGCCCCGTCAATACACGTCACAACAGTCAACACCAGTCTGATAACAACACATACCCAATAGCATATACACATGCACACACATACATACATACATACACACACGCTAACACATACACACATACATACACACATACACATCACAACAGTCAACACCAGCCTGATAACAACACATACCTAATATCACATACATATACATACTAGCATATACACACATACACACTAACACTTACATACACACATACACACAGATATACACTAATACATACATACACACATACACACTAACATTTACATACACACATACACACACATACACACTAACACTTACATACACACATACATACTAACACTTACATACACACATACACACTAACATTTACATACACACGTACACACATACACACTAATACATACATACACACATACACACTAACACTTACATACACACATGCACACATACACACACATACACACATGCACACATACACACACATACACACTAACACATACATACACACATACACACTAACACTTACACACATACTTACATACATACACACTAACACATACACACACAAAGACACTAACACATACACACATACACACTAACACATACATATATACATACACACTAATATATATAGTTGTGTATATACATGTATGTGCTAGAGTGTATAAGTGTAACACATATACACTTTAGCACCAACACGCATAAATACACATACATCAGCACATACACAGAAATATACATTCTATAGCGCATACACGCATAAATACACTTAGGCTACACATGAAATCATACAATCATAAAGACAAACTAGTTCAGACATATAAACACATTCACACACATAACATTAACATCAGTCTTATATCTGTAAGCACATCAGTGATGGGTTGATGGAACTATCACAGAATTTGAACCCTGAACCCTCTGATAAGAAGTTTAGTACCAAACCAACCATCCAATATATTCCGTCTATAACTGGCATACATAGTAACTGTGTCAAATCTCTAGATAATTGTAAGATTAACCAATGAAACACAATTAAAGCCTTGAGCAGTGAGCACCTCTATGCATTAGGTCACCACATCTGTAAACGAATCAGTTTGTTGCAAACGATCATTATTTTATATTATGATCAATTCACTAAATCCTCGGCAGTAGAAATGTATACAGAATCAAATATACTGAAAATCAATATATACATAATGTAAATACACGAATATTATTGAGCGTGTATATATTGATAAATTTGTCATGTATATATATATATATATATATATATATATATATATATATATATATATATATATATAACATAAATACCTTTAATTCTAGTATAACTTAAATACCTTTATTTCTATGCGCCTCATTAAATAAAATGGCAATGCATTCATGCTAGTGATAAGAAAGTAGTTATGTTGAACCATGATATTAATAACACTGCAACCTAATGATATTAACATTTTAAACTACCGGAAGTAGAGAAAAAGAGAGATAGAAAGAGAGAAAGAGAGAAATAGATAGAGAGAAATAGATAGAGAGAAAGACAGAGAGAGACAGAAAGAGAGAGCGAGAGAGCGAGAGAGAGAGAGAGAGAGACAGAGAGAGAGAGAGACAGAGAGAGAGCGCGAGAAAGACTGAAAATGAAAAAAATTAAGATTAGAAAGAGAAGGAGATGCATGGCTAAAGAGAGGAGTAGGGAGAAAGAGATAGAGGGCTAAGAGATAGTTTAAAGTAATATGCTACCAAACATTCACAAGTTGTACGGAAGAAATGTCAAACTTTCACAACATCTGCGCATCATCATCACTCGTAGTGAAATATTTCAGACCTCAACCAGCCTATGGACATCCGAACTATGTGAAGAGCATTGCGATTAGATAAAAAAATTTACTCTGTTATCTAATATATTAATCTTTAGGCTATTTTTCTTAATTGCTCAAAAAACTACTTATTTTAGCGGGCTGTATATCCCATTTCATCATTCTTAAGGGATCAACACGGACCAAGCTTGGTTAGGAAATGAAAATATTGATTTTTTGCAATAAATAAGCCTAATTAAAATCTTACAATTCTCTCAATTACTAATATGTCTTCCACAGTGTCTCTTGCGAACCGTCGTCCTAGACAACATCGAATACCGTCGAGCAAAAGCATTGGAGGAATGAAGCAGCTCTAACGTCTCGGTGTATCTACATGATGACATTGTTTTTCCTCACTAACGACCTATGTATCTTTAGTTATTCCTCACTAACGACACATGTATCTTTAGTTATTCCTCACTAACGACCCATGTATCTTTAGTTATTCCTCACTAACGAACCATGTATCTTTAGTTATTCCTCACTAACAACCCATGTATCTACGGGATGACTTAGTTATTCCTCACTAACGACCCATGACTTGCACAAACCGTTATTTATGATCACAGCGTAAAAATCTGTAGCAGCTGCGATATTATAAATTAGTTATTAGAAAAGAAAAATGAAAGAAGAAAGTTGAACAGAGCCTGACATTAATCAATATCAGCTGGGCTCAGCACTTCTCAACAGGTTTATGCTTCAGCCAGTGGTCCAACGCTTCGCTTCATTGAAATGTTATCTCAATGCTAATAAGCGTGAAGAAATAATTACAAAGTAAAACTGGAGCGAGGTGACCCAGTTCTATCCACTTATTTAACAACAGCTCCATCACCCACTGAGCACTGTAAGGATTCCCATTTCATTTGTTGAAAATGTAAGCTAGATTTGGCATGTAACTGAAAGTTAGAATTTTAAGCCTATAAAGTGAAAAAATTACTGAATAAATTTCTTTGGTTTAACCATCCATGATTCATTTCTCCAGAATACCTTTTACTATAAATGATTTCTTTAGTGTTCTGCCAAGTGGAAGGCCCAAGGTATAAATTCCTACTCATTTCTATGCAGCTCTTCAGGATCTTCAGGATTCATAGCAAACAACGAGTCAACATCTTCACAAAAGGCTATGCCTTACGCACATCTTAACGTAGCCAATAACTTATGAATTAAACGGCTTCAGATGTATTTTCCCGTTACCTTCCTTAGTTCTTGCTCACTCGCCTCTTACCACATGTGCAGTTTATTTTAATTTACATTTACAGTTTATCTATTCTTCAGCGTCTCAAATAAAACACGGGAATATTAGAAATTAAGACATAAATACTATGCAGTCTTCGTATCATATCAGGCTACGGATGTTTCATTTTAATGTTGAGAGAATTCGATAGTTTAGTTTTATAGTTTATGATACATTATAAAGAAAATTCTTATATCATTCCCTTGCTACACAATGCAACGCCATTGGAATGAGATTTGTGTAGATTCTTATATCCATTAGGTGCACCATTCAGAAATCACTATATATAGAAGCCTAGCATGCAGAAGATTAAGACATAATTGCTGATAATTATGATAATAGCGGGGATGATATAAGAACGCTTTATTAAAATAGAGATAATCTCCTTGACACTGATTACTCCATTCACCCATAATGTCTGTTATATCACAAGCCACACCCTTTATTACACCAGTCACGCCTTTCTCAGTGTATGGATGCTTTATCTTTATTTCAACCTTATGACAATTAACGGTTTTATTCTAAAATTATTCAGTCTTCAACATAATGAGGTAATTCTTTAAGACCTCAACTGTATGTTTATATAGGCCTAATTATGCCTATCTCAGCATATATCTCTATTCTATCCTACAACATTCATTTTACGGTACTTCCATCTTTCTATTGTTTCTCATATACTCTCTCTCTCTCTCTCTCTCTCTCTCTCTCTCTCTCTCTCCCTCCCCCCCCCCCTCTCTCTCTCTCACTCTCTCTCTCCCTCCCTCTCCCTCCCTCTCTCTCTCTCTCTCTCTTCTCTCCCTCCCCCCCCCTCTCTCTCTCTCTCACTCTCTCTCTCCCTCCCTTCCCTCCTCTCTCTCTCTCTCTCTCTCTCTCTCTCTCTCTCTCAACCCTGACAGGGATATATCCAGACAATGTTTTAGTACCATACACCATCACAGATGTCGCACTAATGGATCCTCATTAAGATTTCTTGTGTTTAACTTTTGGACTTCGTGGTATCTGTTCTTTCACTGGATCATCCTTTCCTCTGCCACAGTAAAACACTTCTACAATATTCGACCGTGGATCAGTGTATTAGGGGTAATAGTGCTGCATTGATAAATAATATTAAATGATAATATTATTAGTTGTATTGCTATGATAAGTAACATAGTGCACGCGTAAGATCTCTACTGTATCATGACATACCAGCGTTAATCAATCAAACTGTTAATCAAACTGTTAATCAATCGAACTGTTAATCAATCAAACTGTTAATCAATCAAACTGTTGATCAATCAAACTGTTAATCAGTCAAGCTTTGGATTTATTGGCTTCACTCATCACTCCAGTTTCATAAGATTTAACAGAACTGAGCAGGTGCAATGAATGTATTAGCTGAATTCATATTTACTCTAATTCGCTCAATCTTACGTTGAGGTTAATTTCACATGATTTCTGCGCAGCTAAGACTAAACATCCTGAAATTGAGCGTGTTGTTGTTATTGTTGTTGTTACAGCTGGAACTGTGGTCAGGTCTTGAATTAGCTACATCGGCTGAGTTTAGTTGAAGTAGAGTGGATTAGTCCAAATTTGGCATATTAGATAAGTCTAGATAATGTTCATTGAATAATCCTAGATTTGATAGATTATATATAGATAAGCAAAGAGGACGAGGCATATAAATCTAGATAATGTTCATAATCTCAATCAAGATAATCAAGGATGAGGCAGATAATATATAATGCATAGATAATATTCACACTATAATCATTGATAAGGCAGATATGATAAATTTAGATAATATTAATAGCATAATCCTTGATGAGGCAGATAAGATAAGTTGTATGGCTGGATGAGGTAAGAAGAAGAAGGGGTGGAGACACTATGGTCAGCGAGAGAGACAAGTGTCAAGTGATGGACGTTATTACAGTATAATGAAATCATCTGTGATATACTGGGTCCGGAATAACAGGTGATCTCTCCTACCGGTGTGGAGGACATTGTGGAGAGATAGAGAGAGAGAGAGAGAGAGAGAGAGAGAGAGAGAGAGAGCGAGAGGGAGATATATACATATATATATATATATATACATATATATATATATATATATATATATATATATATATATATAGAGAGAGAGAGAGAGAGAGAGAGAGAGAGAGATAGACAGGTGAGAGAGAGAGATAGAGAGAAAGAGTTGCGTGAGAGAGAGAGCGAGAGAGAGAGAGAGGGAGAGAGAGAGACAGAGTGAGAGAGAGGTGGGAGAGAGAGAGAAGAGAGAGAGAAATAGACAGAGGTGGGAGAGAGAGAGGGGGGAGAGAGAGGGAGAGAGAGAGGTGGGAGAGAGATAGAGAGAAATAGAGAGAGAGAGAGAGAGAGAGAGATGGGAGAGAAAGAGAGAGAGAGAGAGAGACAGAGAGAGAGAGAGAGGTAGGGGGAGAGGTGAAATTAGTATGAGAGGTGGTACATAGGGAGTCCAGTCTATTATATGACATCCTGACACTTTGCTAATATTCCCGTGCAATCAGTTCAATCAATGGAATTTTAACGAGGATGAGCAGATCCTCACAGAGATTCTTCCAGATCGAGTCAGGTGTTGTGACAGTCCAGTGGTTGAATTGTCAGGGTCTGTAAGGACCTGTCAGATGTTGTGACAGTTCAGTGGTGGAATTGTCAGGATCAATAAGGACCTGTCAGGTGTTGTGACAGTTCATGGTGGAATTGTCAGGATCAGTAAGGACCTGTCAGGTGTTGTGACAGTTCAGTGGTGGAATTGTCAGGGTCTGTAAGAATCTGTCAGGTAATGTGACAGTTCAGTGGTGGAATTGTCAGGATCAGTAAGGACTTGTCAGGTGTTGTGACAGTTCAGTGGTGGAATTGTCAGGGTCTGTAAGAATCTGTCAGGTAGTGCGACAGTTCAGTGGTTGAATTGTCAAGGTCTGTAAGGACCTGATAAATTCGTTAGTTAAAGAGCTACTGTAATGTAGAAATATTAGAATCTTGTGCAATTGTATCTAGATTAAACTTGTGTATTTTGAATGCATTAATCGTTTGATTTTAAAAAGCACTTCACATTTCCTTATTTTTATCTTAACTCGACTACTTAACGTGGATCCCTATAACTAAAGAAAACATTAATACAAATTACATTAAATGATAACAAAATGAAAATATAGTATGCCAATTTGTTGTTAAATTGGACATATCTTTTTCGATTCGCAGCCATTGAAGCCACTGAATGCTAATAAGCTATTGCAGCGAATACTACATGTAAAAACCCACAGATACAATAAGACAGGCTTAGACAGAGAGGAAGAAAGAGGCTATATTGGATCTTATAAGCATGCAAGATATACAAGATATAATTTAATAATACAAGAGACACCTAATAATATGAGAGAGAGAGAGAGAGAAAGAAACAAAGAGATGTAAAGAGAGACAGAGAGAGAGCTTTGCAGACAATATTGATATAATAAAGAGATATCTCGTGTGACACGTAACAGCGCCGCAGTGGTCGATCAGTAATTAACCTTAATTAACCTCTCTCACACACCTACACACACCTACATACACACCCATACTACGCATACACACACCTACACACACCTTCACCCACAAACACAAACACACGCACACATACACACACATACACATACTTACACACAAACGTACACATAGAAATATCTAAACTCCTGCACGCATGCATACGTGAAAACAAATACGTATAGAGTTGAACACACGCACTGATCACGAAATCACAGAATTGCTGTATAAAATATGATAGTTATTTTAGGAGCAAACTGCTTAACCACTCTGCCACATTGTAAGGTAATCAATTAATCCTAAGTAGAGAGAAAATCCAGGAGAATCGAGTCCAATTACTGAATCGTAATAATAATAATAACAATAATAATAATAATATGCCATCTGGTTAGCCATATACCAGGCCACTCAGCTGTCCACTACAACATAGAGCAGGTCATACCTTGACAGAGGTACAGAGGTACAAGTGTTGACAGAGGTACAAACCTTGACCGATTAAGAGGTACAGATGTACAAGCATTGATATAGGTACAGAGGTATAAGCATTGACAGAGGTACAGAGATATAATCATTGACAGAGGTAAAGAGGTATAAGCATTGACAGAGGTACAGACTTTCAGAGAGGTACAGAGGCACAAACCCTGATAGAGGTACAGAGGTACAGACTTTGACAGAGGTACAGAGGTACAAGCATTGACAAAGGCACAGAGATACAGAATTTACAGGGGTACAGAGGTACAAACCTTGCCGTATCTCTGAGCGTAGGCCCCTGTGAGGAGAGAGTGGAAGATGATGATGGTCTCGTCGAGGTCCCAGATAAACACTCGTTCAACGTCCGTGTCTGGACCCGGGGAGGGGTTGTTGTGCCTCCTACCCCTACTCCTTCCTCCATTCCTTCCTAATCAATCAAGCAATCAATCAATCAATCATTCAGTCAAACATTTTTAAAAAACATTCAACCAACTATTCGATCAATCAATCGATTGATTGCTCGATCGATTGATTTATGATTGATCGTGCAATCGACTAAAACAACTTATATATATATATATATATATATATATATATATATATATAAGTTGTTTATAGATATATAAGTTATATTTATATATTTATATATTTACATATTTTATACAGTTATATATATATATATATATATATATATATATATATATATATATATATATATAACTGGTTCAATTTTCCAATCAATCAATTAAACATTGTATAAAGTAGTTGGATATTTTAATTATCGGTTATTTAATTGTATTAATGAACCTCACGGCTGCCACAGAACATGTCACAACATGTCTCACAGCGCCCTCTGTTAGTTACGTCATCTTGCTACAGTCATTATATCTTTCACTGCGCAGTTGTAGCACACCCCTATTTTACAATAATAGATGCCATTACTAACTAATATTAATTTAGATGTCTTCAGGTCTAAACTATTATTGGCAAATCAAGTCAACTTGATTTGACAGTAACTTACTGTTACATTAATCATTGTGACTGTAGCTCGAGTGTGTCAAATCGTCAAGATCAGATGTCATTTGCTTCTGAATCTTGATGTTAAGCACTCTACAACCTATTTATCTAATTTTTGATCTTAGACTATTCAATTTTCTTCGATATATTCAGTGTGGCCAATAGGATAATTGTAGTACTCCATGTTTTCATGGACGACGGGAGCAAGATAGGCCTTTAGCTTCAGTTTCAGAGACTTTGTCATGTGAATCGTATGGCTCACACCTATGTAGCCATCCAAGGTCAGTCAAGAACAGTCGTTCTACAGAAATTCTGTTGAAAGAATTCTGGATACGATAGTGTTATATTCTTATATCTACAATTGAGCCTGTGGCATGATTGAGGGTTGTCGGGTTCAAATCCTGCTCTGCACTCGTCGCTCTGTATCCACACGAGACGACATAGACGTTAAAACAGACATCACGACTTCAGTATGAGAGAGACCTAAGCTGTTATTAGCTCGCTCAGATGCATACAGTAGTCCATAGAGCCTTCCTGTATAATGCTGGTAAAGCTAAGGTTAAAGTCAGTATCCTCACTCGAAAGCGATGTCAGTGACGGGAGAGCCCAGGATTTGAACCCCGCACATGCTGATCAGCGGTCGAGTATCCTACCGACATCGCCACTGGCTCCAGCCAGTATAATTATCAGGATACATTGCAACAGCTGACTCATAGATTATATATTGTCCATGGTGAATTGATTGGACGACGGTGACCTATGACCTGACCCAATTACTCCAATATATATAAAGTTTAATTGCCTGTGGCACAATTCATCTAAACAATTCTGATTGGCTCACAATGAATGTATAGTGCTACGTGCGGTCAATGTTTAAACTTAAAGTAAAGTATTGTGATAAATGAGGAACCTCTAAAACTACTTAACCATTGAGAGTCAATAATTAAGTGAATAGTAGAGAGTCAACAAGAGAGTCAATAGTATAGAGTCAACAATAGAGAGTCAATAAAAGAGAGTCAGCACTAGAGTCAACACAAGAGAGCTAATACTATACAGTCAACACAAGAGTCAACACTAGAGTCAATACTAGAGAGTCAGCAATAGAGAGTCAACACTAGAGTCAACACTAGAGAGTCAGCAATAGAGAGTCAACACTAGAGTCAACACTAGAGAGTCAGCAATAGAGAGTAAACACTAGAGTCAACACTGGAGAGTCAACACTAAACACTAGAGAGTCAACACTAGAGAATCAACACTAGAGTCAACACCAAAGAGTCAAAACTGGAGACTCAAAACTAGAGACTCAAAACTAGAGAGTCAACACTGGAGAGTCAACGCTAGAGAGTCAACACTAGAGAGTCAACACTAGAATCAACAATAGACAGTCAAAACTAGAGTCAACACTAGAGTCAACACTAGAGTCAACACTAGAGTCAACACTAGAGTCAACACTCTGGGGTCAATGAATACCTCTCTCTTCAGCAGGCGACCAGTTCTTAGTTACGTCACTCAGTTCAGATTTGATGGCGGGGGAGGGAGTGGACACACTCACTGCAGGGTAGTCAGTGTCAGCTGTGAGCATAGAAACAAGCATCGAATTAGACTACTCGACGACTGTGAGTGTACTTTTATAAGTACTTTCGAGTGTTGAATGTATCAATAGCGCAATGGTTAGAGGTGTAGATAACGTCATAAAGTTTTAAATAACAGATCCTGAGGTGAATGGAACCCTCGTGGGTTCGAATCTCAGCCGCGCTGATCTGAGAGTAAAATCTCGGGCATTCACTGGACTGGATACCCGGAAAATGGACAAAATTGCCTATAGGATTTAACATGTAGTATTAAAAGTGATAGATATCAACGTAGTTGATTATTTCAATATAATGCGTGTTAATATTGTACGAAAAGCTCATTGAGAGAAAATATAATTCAATATTTAAAATTAATTTGCTGAATAGTGAAGATAATGAACAAGATATATTCAAACGTTTGCAGATAATAATAAGGTAATGTAAAATGAGACGAGTCTAAATTCATCAAGCAATGGAACCCACAGTTTGTTTAAACACAGAAAATACTAAACCCTTAAATACCTTTATTATGCACCCGTCCGTAACAATATTAAATCAATGACATAATTAAATTCATGACTGATTGAATAAACTATAGGCTATCATGTATTTTTAAGAACCATCTGAGGGTTCGATAAAAAGAACGTCAAACTTAATTAATTAATTAATTAATTTGAATTTAGTAACAAAATCAGGAATATTTAAGTTTCTCATTATTTGCCTATTCGTATCTTTAGATTATAGTAGCGGCTAGATGGTCACTTATTTGGACATAGCTATTTGCATCATTGCGGGCTCTTGTTTTGTGTCACTTTTTGTTATTTTAAGTTTTACTAAATTTTATTTCTTTTTTAGGAATATGTTTAGCGTTAGGGTTAAGGATAGGGGTTAGGGTTAGGGAAAATTTTAAAAGTTACATAAAAATTACAAATTTCCTCGATGATGTAAACAAGAGCCCGCGACGATGCAAATAATTCTGTCCAACCAAGTGACCATCTAAACGCAAGTTTAGATTATGAGCCGTTAAACTCTCCTATATCAGTATGAACTATTAGAAGTGATACCGTCGTCAGTGACAACATCAAGTACAAGAAAGCATAGTCAGATCAAAGTATTTAAAGGTCATTTAAATTAGGAAAAACTTTTTATACTGAATATTTTTTCAATGATTAGACAGAATTTTATAAGGGGAGGGGGGGGGGGGGATTTAGAGATTTACGGGCAATAATCAAATTTTTTTGATATTGCATCAGCCAAATGAGTCGTTGGATTTTGGTCAAGTGATCTACTTTTTATCGTCTACCAAATTTTTGTTTGACTGTTTGCCAGTTGGTTTAATGAATGGATTTGATCTAACTCCATTATGTTCAGTTGACTAATTAAAAAGATGGTAAAGCTAATGTTAACGTCAGTTTCCTCACTCGAAGGCGACGTCTGTGACGGGCGAGCCCAGGATTTGAACCACGCACATACTGATCCGCGGTTGAATATCTTACCGCCATCGCAAATCCAGCCAGTGGCGATGTCTATGATTATAAATGGTTACACTGTCCTATATAGGTCAGGTTTATACAACGCTACACAGGGTTATACAGGGTTACAAAGGGTTATACAACGCTATTCATGGTTATACAGGGTTATAAAGGGTTATACAGGGCTATGCATGGTTATACAGGGTTATACAGGGTTACACAAGAGTATACAGGGTCATGAAGGGTTATAAGGGGTTATAAAGGGTCATACAGGGTTATAAAGGGTTATACAGGGTTATACATACCGGCACTGGATGGTGGTATGAGTTGATATGTTTGAGAGGGGGCGGAGCTAGAACAAGAGAGGGGGTTAGAGGCTCCTCCCCCCACCACACCCGTGTTGTAGGGATAGTAACTGTATGGGCTGATGTAGGCTGACTGGTTGTAGGCATAGCTACCGTAGTCCGATATCTGTAGTCAATCAATCAATCAAACAATCAATCAATTAAACAATCCGTCAAGCCATTAAACAATCAATCAGTCAATGAAATAATCAATCAATGGATTAATCAGTCACACAATAATGTAGAGTCGACCAATATGTCGGACGTCCGGCAGCCAGCGAATCAGTCAGTTATTCAATGAGTCAGTCAGTCAAACAGTCAGTCAGTCAGTCAGTCAGCCAAGCAAGTCAGTCAGTCAGTCAGTCAGTCAATCAAGTCAGTCAGTCAGTCTAGTCAGTCAGTTTAGTCAGTCAGTCTAGTCAGTCAGTCTAGTCAGTCAGTCAGTCAGTCTAGTCAATCAGTCAGTCAGTCAGTCAGTCAGTCTAGTCAGTCAGTCAGTCAGTCAGTCTAGTCAGTCAGTCAGTCAGTCAGTCAGTCTAGTCAGTCAGTCAGTCTAGTCAGTCAGTCAGTCAGTCAGTCAGTCAGTCAGTCACCCAGTCAGCCAGTCAGTCAAACAGTCAGTCAGTTATACCATTGCGTAATCATATTCATAAATCCAATTAACAAATCAAATTAATAGTTCATGTAATGATGAAATTATTTAAACTATTGTAGACCTTTTCTTGAATTGTCCGAGTTTTTGTTAAGTTGAAGAACTCTTTGGATTCATATGCTGTACAGACGATACAGATAAGAAAGGATGCGTTCATTCCATTCAAAGTTACAAATGCCTCAGAGTGAATACAAGTATTAATAAGCAAGATTTCTCAATGACCATATTTCTAAACCTTGTGGCGGTGTTTAGGAAAACGACAACCGGCAAGTAAGTCACCCTCAGCAGTGGTTTAAACCATGGCGTAGTCCAAATTTATTGCACAAGCATAGCAATGCTACAAAGTTCATATAATTAAAAACCACAACGCATATTAATAAAGAACGAAACGCAGATCGAGAAAGAGAGGCAGAGACAGACAGACATAGATAGACAGACAGAGAGAGAACAAGACTAGAGTGTGTGACTTTACGAATATTTTGAGAAAAGAAGAAGTGAAGAAGTGAAGAGGTTTATATTTGACTTGAGAATAATAAACATTGACAGCTTAGTTGAGTCAACACTCGCTACTGAAGACATTGTCATCTACACTCCTTCCCTCCATCACTTCATCCCTTTATCCCAATAAAAGAACAAAAATAAGTCTCAATTTCATCTCTCTCTCTTAGTGCACTGCCTACTGGCAGATCCATAGTACATAACGCCTCCATTATTCTCTGTCATCCGCCTTCCTCTTCATTTCCACATATGAGTGGGTCTTGAAATCATCTAACATATCTAATCTCGGCCTGCCCCTGGCTCTTTTACCTTCCGTTCTACCTTCTATGACCTCTTTTAACAGACCTTCTCCCTTTAGAATGTGTCCTATCCAACTCTTCTTGCTATTTCTTAATACATTTATCAACTATACTGCCAAGCTCAAGTCAAAAGCTGGAATAAGCGTGAAATATCATTGCACCGCATCACGTTATAACAGTGAAATTTCTATCCATAATACAGACACAACGGTATGACTTATCAATCAATATGTACTGTACATACAGTAGCAGAATATATAAAAGTTATAAATTTAATAATAATAAGAATAATAACAAAAAATAACAATAATAATAAATAAAAATTGTATACAAATTATAATTTAACAAAATTATAGTAATGGTTCTGATTTCATTCTGCTCATGGACTTCATATCAATTACTAGCAATTAATTTTGTTTTTATTCTTTTACTTATTCATTTAGTCATTCTTCACTTCAATTCTTCCATTTATCTATAAATCCTTCTTTCCATCCATCAATCCTTTATCCATCTATCTATACTTCCATCTATCCATCAATCCTTCCTTCCATCTATCTTACTATTTATCCATCTATCTATACTTCTATCTATCTATCAATCCTTCGTTCCATCTACCTCACTATATATCCATCTATCTATACTTCTATCTATCACTCCTTCGTTCCATCTATCTCACTATTTATCCATCTATCTGTACTTCTATCTATCAATCCTTCGTTCCATCTATCTCACTATTTATCCATCTTTTCTACTATCGACCAGTTTTCTTCAGATATTTACTCAACAGAGTTAATGATTTGAGCAAACCATCTCTCTACATGTCCACGTATCCCTCCCCCCTCACGTCTTCAACCACCCTACCTCAAACCATCTCTCTACATGTCCACGTATCCCCCCCCCCTCAAGTCTTCAACCACCCTACCTCAAACCATCTCTCTACATGTCCACGTATCCCCCCCCCTCAAGTCTTCAACCACCCTACCTCAAACCATCTCTCTACATGTGACCCCCCCCCTCCACTGTCCAGAGCTGACAGTCGCTAAAATATTAAACAAACTTCTTCAAATTCTCTCTCTCAGTCTCTCTATGTCTCTCTTTCTCTCTGCCTCTGCTTATTTGTCTCTCTCTCTCTCTTTCTGCTTCTCAGTCTATGACTGTTTATCTCTCTCCCTCTGTCTCTGTTCTTTTTTCTCTGCTTATCTTGGTTAATCAATAAAACTCTCAGACATATTTACATCTTGCATTTCTTGCTATGCTATGTGTCAATCACTTAAATAAATCACTTCAAATGCATCTCTAATACAAGAGGAAATAAAAATGAAAATACAAACGAAACTCATTGACATTAAACCACTAACTGAAATGTTCATTGGATTTGTTGATCAAATTGGCTGATTTATAGATCAGTTTGTTTTATTTATTGATTGCTAGCTAGTCTAGTTAATCGATTGATTGATTTATTGATTGCTAGCTAGCTTATTAAATCGATTTATTGATTGCTAGCTAGCCTAATTAATCGATTGATTGATTCATAGATGCCACCGACCTGTTGAGCAGAAAGGAAGGGGTTCGATGAGGACCCCGCTGATATTGACGGGGGGTTAAATGGGTAGGCGCCCCCCGGACCCCCCGTGAAGTTAGACGAGTAAGGGCCGATGTACGGGGGGCTTGTCCCTGATAGGCTCGATCCTCCAAGTGATTGATTGATTGATTGATTCTTCGGCTTTACTGCATAAATCAAAATTAAATATATTTTAAATTCAATAAGGAATTGAGTTAAAAATATAAATCTACATATTGTATTAAAGTAGTATTTTAGAAATTAAAAAACATGACATAAAATTCAATTCAATAAATAATTGAAATGATATAAATAAACGATATAAATCATAATATAAATCCTGTTATTATTTTCAAACCTGCCATATTGATGTAACAATTTTGTATTGCAATTATTCACATTTAATTGCCGATAACTTATTTTAATTTTGACTGATATCAATCAATATGGATTTAACGTCCGGTTTATCGCCAAACCGCAATGGAAGGGACGTCAGGGATATTTTTAGATTACCAAGTTCTTTACATGCGCTATGATATTTCTCATACTAAACGAGTGTATATTGAAAGCTGGACTCAACAAATAAAGTTAAGCGATATTACGACTGTACTTACCTTCAGTTGCGCTGAGAGCTGAGAAGGTTTGGGTTGTATAAGGGTTTGGTGAGGTCGACCCATAGTAACCCGACCCGGGTCCTTGTAGACCAAAACCCGACCCGTTGGTCGCACAACCCAGGGTCTGGTATGCCTGCATACTGAGCTGTGGAGTGGTTGATCACTGAACTAACTTAACTTATCCTAACCCGAACCACGATCCTCTGTTGTTGTGTGACTTTGTTACTTAATATTCCAATAAATAAAGGTGTTAAAATTTGCTGAAATGATACTACGATGAATCGTCATGTGTTTGATTTAATATTCCAGTGAGAGACGGATTTCAATAATCTATTCTCCTTTCACACAACCATATCTTCTTGCTAAACACCAAGATATTCTTCTTCAATACAAACGCCAATATCTCAATAATCAATTTGCCTTTCAATTAATAATCTGATTTTATCATCCCTCCTGTAGCTACTTAACGCTATTCGCCTGTAAGAATAGTAATAATAATAATAATAACAACAATAATTAGAGTGTTACTGCCCTCCGTGACAACACAGAGCACTATTGAGACAAGTCCAAGACCTGTGTGTGTATGTATGTGTGTATGAAAGTGTGTATGTATGTGTGTGTGTGTTTATGTGTGTATGTATATGTATGCGTGAATGTATGTGTATGTAAGTGTGTAAACTGTGTATGTATATATGTATATATGTATGTATGTATGTGTGTATGTACGTGTGTATGTATGTGTGTGTATCTGTGTGTATATGTGTGTATGAACGTGTGCATATGTATGTACGTGTGTGTATGTGTGTATGTACGTGTGTGTGCGCTGGACGGCTGCTCAGCGGATGATATCTGAGACGAGAGACGCGGGAAATGTTGAGCGAGAGAAATTCTCTATAACATCAGCAGCAGTGACAACAACAACATCAGCAGTGACAACAGCAACATCAGCAGTGACAACAACAACATCAGCAGTGACAACAGCAACATCAGCAGTGACAACAACAACATCAGCAGTGACAACAACAACATCAGCAGTGACAACAACAACATCAGCAGTGACAACAACAACATCAGCAGTGACAACAGCAACGTCAGCAACAACAACAATAACGTCAGCAACAATAACAATAACAATAGATGCAACAACATCAGCAGTGACAAAAATAACAACAACAGATACATTAGCAGTAACAACAACTAGCAGCTACAACCGCTACATTCTTCTTCTTACAGTACCTGCATTATCAAAGA
The DNA here is from genome assembly GCA_905160935.1 of Enchytraeus crypticus. NCBI lineage: Eukaryota > Metazoa > Annelida > Clitellata > Enchytraeida > Enchytraeidae > Enchytraeus > Enchytraeus crypticus. Next base: position 40,399 of record CAJHZI010000333.1, read on the forward strand.
AAGAGAGAGAGACAGAGAGAGAGAGTGAGAGAGAGAAAGAGAGAAAGAGAGAGAGAGAGAGAGAGAGAGAGAGAGAGAGATCTGTCATAAATTCATCTCCAAATATTCGAGAAAATCTTTCAAAAATTTTCTAGGTAGCAGAGCAAGCTGAAAGACAGGGAAAGCGTCATATGGAAGTTAAATGAGGGAAATAAAGGTGTGCTATCATTCATGAAGGCTGACATAAAACAAGAGAATTAGCTGATTACAGAGAAGACTGCAAAACATCACAAGTGCCATATCATGTGAACTAAGGGGCCCTCATATATAATACATCACATAACATCACATAGCATCACATAACATCAGATTGCATCACATAACATCACAAAACATCATATAACATCACATAACATCACATACATCACATCGTCTCTTAACATCATATAGCATCACATAGCATCATATAACATCATATAGCATCACACAGCATCACATAACATCACATAGCATCATGTAGCATAACATAACATTACATAACATCACATACATCACATCGTCTCTTAACATCACATAACATCACATACATCACATCGTCTCTTAACATCCTATAGCACTGTATAACACTATAATTATAATGCTAATATCTATCATCTTCTATCAGTCCAAATCACCTTCAACAATCTAACTATCAATCAAACAATCTAACAATTAATCAATTAATCAATCTAACTATCAATCAATCAATCTAACAATCAATCAATCAATCAATCTAACTATCAATCAATCAATCAAACTATCAATCGATCAATCAGTCAATCAATCCAATTATCAATCGATTAATAAATCTAACTATTAATCAATCAATCAATCAATCAATAAGGATTCAATTCTGAAATCAGCTATCCGACCAGTAAGCCTAGTAAAGAGTCGGATTAATCAATCTACAGTATAAATTTTGAAATTGTCAAATTTATCAATAGGTCAATCAACCAGACAATTAATCCATTAGACAATTAATCCATTAGACAATTAATCCATTAGACAATTAATCAATCAACTCTTAAATCGATCAACAATATTTCTACTCAGTCATTCACCACTTCTCACAGAGCACACCACCGATCAATCAATTGAGCAATCAATTGATCAATCAATTGATCAATCAATTGATCCATCAATCAATTGATTTATCTCATCATATCGTCTTTGTCTATATAGTTCCTTGCTTAATAACCTTCATTGGCTTCCTGTAGTTCAAAGAATTAAGTATAAAATTGCTCTTTTAACTTTCAAAACACTCCTTTTTGGTAAACCTTCTTACCTTTCTGATCTCCTAATCCCAATCTCAACCTTCTCGCAAGCTTCGTTCTTCCGATACCAAACTGCTCAAAATTTCTTATATTCCCACTTCGTTAGGTAGACGTTCATTTTCTTTCTCCGCTTCTACTGTTTGAAACTCTCTGCCTCCTGATCTTCGCTCATGTTCTACTACTTCCACTTTCCGTTGTAAGTTGAAACCACATCTCTTCCCACCATAGATTTTATTTTATCTTGCCTGACTGTTTTTTTGATCACCGGATCGGCACTGTTTAGGATCTTTTATTTCTCTTCAGCACGTGTTTTTTTCAGGGCGTTTGGGGTGAATCGATTTGTAGTGACATGTGATGGGGGGACGTCCCTGATATCATTCTTGTATGAGGAAACGGACGCTAAACCTTTATTATTATTATTATTATTACTATTATTATTATTATTATTATTATGACACCACATCTTACATCCCGTAGCTTGATTAGAAGATCTTCGATTATTTTCCATTGCTTTCCTCAGCACCTGAGTTAGTAGCTCTTAGTAAACACGTCTAGGTATACCATCTCTAACCCAACAGGTGATTCAACTCTTGTAGACTCGTAATATTACCTTCAACTTAACGTCGAGTGTCTTAACTCATCGCAAAGAGTGTAGTCTCTCTCATATAACTGAACCATTGAACGCGTACATGTGGACCTCAAGTGTATGATGATGATGATGATGATGATGATGATGATGATGATGATGATAATAATAATAATAGGAATAATAATAAGAATAATAATAATAATAAGACGGGCGCCACTGGAGCCAAAAGTTGTGGATTCAGGGCAATGTCACTCCCTGCTGCGACCAGCAACGTTTAATAAAAATAAAAATAATATTTGTAGATAGACGGTTTTGTTACAATGTAATAAGGAGTATAACAGTAATTGTTATAAGCAGTAATTCATTACTAATACCCAGTTAAAGAATATTAAAAAGATTTATAATAATAATAATAATAATAATAATAATAATAATAATACAAATTATATATATATATATATATATATATATATATATATACGTATTATACTGTATATAGCCTATATATGTATATAATATACGTATACCTGTATATACAGTATATTATATATATATATATATATATATATATATATATATATATATATATATATATATATATAGGTGTAATTACAAACACACACATACACACACACATACACTCACAAACACACACGCTCACTCGCACACGCACACGTACTCGAGGATCATAGTGAGAGATTGCAATCTCTAATAAGTACAGAGCCGACAAAGTCGCACGTATAGAGACCGCCACCACTTGAGCGCAGCGTGGGCTCCCTACTCTACTACAATAGCCAGCCATTTCAACGGTTAAGCGCAGCATGAGCTCCGACCATAAGTACAAAACATAGACCACCGAGTTTTGTTCTAGACAAGAGATTTTAGAAGAATGGTTTAACAGAAGTCAAAATGTCTGTTCATTTTATAAAACAAATATGATATAGGCAAATGTAGTGGCATAGAATACACCCGTATTGTGTCCGGTTTGTTGAAGAATAGACCAATCGTGGACTGCACGTGTGTTAACAGGCGACAAATCACTATGATCCAAGCCAACGTCGCAAGGGGTTATTGGGCGCCGGACACAGCTACAAAATTTTCAAAAAGGAGCGGAAAAGTTTTATGACGACCCTGGTTAAACATTTTCTTACAGACTGACGTTAAATTAATGAGTAAATAGCTTAAGACTGGATTTTCTTATTTGACTTTCGTAAAATTTATTTTTTCTAATGGACTCGAAATTCGCTAATGAAAAAGTTCAATTTTTGTACAATTCTTATTAAAAACTGTTGAATAAAAAGAGAAATTAGCATCAGGTGGATTTAAGTCTGTAAGAGTCAGGGGTGTACATCCTTTCTAACGCATGCAGGCATATTCCCCATCCAGCCTAACTCACGATGCGCAATAAATACACTCACTTATACCCTATTTTGTAAACGACACAACTTGGTAACATCATGAGGAAGTCCCTAGTAAGAGATTTTAGAATAATTTCACGATTTATAACTGACACTCTGTGTACATACTAGATTCCAGATCAGCTGTAATTACCATAGTAAATCACTTATATCGTCAAAATACAGCAGATCCATACAGATATCTCTCTCTTCAGTGCACTGCCACGTGGCAGGTTCAAGGTACATATTCATACTCAAAGTCTGTTGTTTCGCTCCATAAGAGCACTCCCTAGATCAACAAGTAAACCCCTTCACAAAGTCATGCCTTATCTATACCTCATGTAGCCTATAGCTTGGGAAAATATGGCTTCTGAGGTGGTTTCACAGTGCTTTCCTCAGTTCTCAGTATAAATATTAAAGATTACTCACTGTCGTAATGCAATTACAGAAGTTTCATATGAAATTGTAAATTACATATTATTTGTATTGAATAAGACGTTCTCAAAGCGTTAACCCTATAACCCTATTCCGTGATTTAATCCGTTAACTTTACGCTACAGGTAAACTGCACTAATTTCGTAATTTCATATAGTTCTAATATACTGAATTGACCTTTAGTAGTATTTAAATCTCCTCTAAAAGATAAATTATTTTAAATAATGCTTATCCTCCTCTTACTGAAACCAATACGCTTCGCTATAATCTACATCTGGTCATTTTTATGTTTTATAAAAGTGTAGGCTAATATTAATAATAAATGTTCCTTTATTTCTAAATATTTGTTTTCAATCTGCCAACCGGAGAAAGTTACAGTACAGAAATTCAAAAAGGAACAGCATAAAAAATGACAGATACAGTATAAACAGTTTATAGGCTACATATATGAGCGATGAAACTAAAAATAGTTTTCGATAACGTTCACTACTTACTACATTATAATTTACTTAAAATTTACTATTTTCTACTACAGACACATATGAATAACAAACTTTGATAATTTGACTGTCTTCATATAACTGAGCTCTATTAAAATCGACTGATAAGTGATAATTAGCACACACTAATCCTCCAAACAATTGTCTCATATATTTCACTTCAAACTCTTCTACAGTTCTATCAGCTCTAACCACGCCCACCTGCTCGCTCTCTACTGCTATTGGCCAGGATTGACTAGTGGGCGTGACCTCTGAAAAGATTGACATTTGGAGAACGCTGAAGATGAGATGGAGGAAAAACATAAACGTATCTATGAAGATATGTGTGGCTCATCGGTTGTTCTTCTAGGCTGTGCATTTACGAATAAGCAGATTTCTTACTCATCCGTCACTGGTGAGTATTCACGCAATGCTGAAAACTTAACATAACTTTTGGGTGGGATTTGCTGCACTTGGTTAAGCTGCATTTTATTCAACGAAGTTAAGCTATGTGGGACGCGGTTATTACATGGACGGGTGACCTCCTTGGAAGACCGAGTGTTGACAACTTGGCATGAAAAATTCCCAATGTGTTAGAAGATTATTCTTAAACCCGCACTGGAAGCATTCAATGCGCTATCACACGCAAAGATTATTAATAATCGTAGAGAGGAAATAGTAGCTCTATAAAACAGTATAACAACAACAACAATAGTGATACTGCCATCTTTGACAACATCGAGCACTATTCAGGCAAATCTAAGCCGGTGAGCAAACAAAATGTCCAAGAAAATACAAAGTTGAACATCCGACAACCAAATCAAAGATAACATTAATTAAAGAAAAGAAAAGGAGGTTTAGGCTCTGATCACAGCTCATGGACACTGGATGGAATTAAAAGGAATGGAAAGATTTGATTTCATCTTTTAAAAGCCTATGGAACTTCTCATAACAACTCTCACTGGTGATCGGCTGTATGACATTGGCATTACACGCATCATATATTATACGTATACAACGCTTCAAATGTTTGTATTATCGTTTTACGGTTCTGCTGTTTAATTAGTAGTCTTCACTCTATTGTTTAGTGTTGATTGACTTACATATATGATGCGATTTCACATTGGTTTAGTAAACAAATATGTATTGGCCCATCTCTCTATAGCAAAGCAAAGGCCTGTGGGATTCAAACGAAGATTTCCTAAGAGTTCATGGAAAAGAATTCCAGATCTGTGGTGCAGCATACTGGTGACGAATGAGTAGATCTGTAATGTATGCTGTTGTCAATTGAGAAATTATACAGAAAAAATTACCAGTAGGATGGCAGAGTTGTTAGCGACTTCAACTCTTAAGCTTCGGATTATCACTTGAGATATGTTGGATTCGATTCTCACCATCATTACTTAATTAATTGGTTTAAAGCATCAATCAGTTATGAACTGATGGATCATAACTCATCAATCAACCAGTAGGAAGGGCTGAGTGGTGTAAGAGACGAGACGCTCAACAGATGTGGCTCACAACACAGCGGGTTCCTCATCAACCTCGTTCATCACATGCTGAGCTCATCCACCAATAGCTCCCGCATAGGCTCCTAGTAATATCCCATAAGTAGCTCACGAATAGGCTCCTAGTAATATCCCATAAGTAGCTCAAGCATATGCTCCTAGTAATATCCCATCAGTAGCTCAAGCATATGCTCCTAGTAATATCACACCAGTAGCTCAAGCATATGCTCCTAGTAATATCCCATCAGTAGCTCACGCATAGGCTCCTAGTAATATCCCATCAGTAGCTCAAGCATAGGCTTCTAGTAATATACAATAAGTACCACCCGCATAGGCTCTTCGTAAAATCCTACCAATAGCGCAAACCTAGGCTCCTGGTATTGACCCAGTCTCAAAGCATGTCTCTATTGGGAGCTCTGTGGGTATCTAGTGCTGATCTCTTACAGCTGATCAGAGCTATGCTGGGCTGAGAGTTGAACCCAGGACCTGAAGAGTGGAGACCAGGTGTTCTCATCACCCGCCGCGTGGCAGGTCCATCCAATCAACAGGTGGTCTAGAGAGAGAGAGAGAGAGACAGAGAGAGAGAGAGAGAGAGAGAGAGATAGTCAGACAGAGTGACAGAGAGGAACTAAAGAGTGAGAGAGAGAGAGAAAGAGATACAGAGAGAGATAGACAGAGACGAGAGAGACAGAGAGAGAGACAGAGAGAGAGAGAGAGAGAGAGAGAGAGAGAGGGACAGTTAGTCAGACAGATAAACAGACAGAGAGGAAAGCGAGAGAATACTTGATTTTAGATTGATTGACTGATTGTTGACTATGGAGTGATAAATATTGAAGAAGAAAAGAAATGATGATTCAAGCAATTTAGTGTATATAGCCTATGTATAAGACTGTTAATATTTCCGCCATCCAATTTTAAAGGAAAGCTTTCCTTCTTTTGTCCTTAACTCTATTATCCTCATGCTATTTAATCAATTACATTTTAAAACAAATGATACTATGGCATGTACAATAGTTCTGATAAAAAGTAAACTAAAATTATATAAACAATGACGATATAGACACAATAAATGAAAAAATATAAATATTTATGATGCAACAATAAATGCAGATATTAATAGGGCCTAATAATGGTTATACAAAAGTAAATGAAAATAAATTAATATCTATGGTAGAGGCTGTAAATGAGAACCTAAAGATGATGATGATAATAATAGAAACTGATGATAGAAACAGTAAATGAAATAAAGGTGTGAGAGGTCTCAGCGGTGTATCACAGTATATTATAACTGTGCCTCTGTTTGACCAATGAACTGAACGTGTTTGGTGAGAGGTTAAAGAGCAAAGCTTTGAAGTTCTGTAAACATAAACAAACCCAAGACATGGATGCGATAATTGTTTTACCATATCTATAGAAATAAGATTAATTTAAATTGTTAATATTTAGAATTAAACCATAGGCCTATAATAAATTCCATTCGTCATAGTCTTTGTAGAAGGAAAAATGTTTTCCAATCCACTAAGCACAGAGTGTATGACAATTATATTGGTTCTGTAAGTGGATTTGAGCATTACACTGCAAAGACTTTGACGATTTGACTTCTCAGAAAGTCAAGCAATGAAGCAGTTTTATTAGTAATGAAAGGTTACTAAATCAAGTAATCAATCAAGCAATCAATAAATAAGAATTTAACGTCCGGTTTCTCGCCATAAGGCAATGTCAGGGACGTAAATAAGATAATAAGTAATAGGGTAGATGTAATAAGATTAGGTCTGGGAGACAAGGAAGTAGCTGTGTATGTAATAGTTAGTATATCTAGAGATGAGTACCCCTGTGATTGTCACACGATTTGTAGTAAAGGAACAGCAACATGCCATTACGTCATGAGTAGATTACAAATGATTAGGCTACGTCATGATTATATAACAAGTGATTATATGCTGATTATAAAGTGAAGAAGAGTTGGATAGGAGCCTTTCTAGGGGATGGTCTATTAACAAAGGTCATAGAAGATAAAATGGAAGGAAAAAGAGGCAGGGGCAAGCCGAGATTAGGTATGTTTGATGATTTAAAGACCCACTCATATGTGGAAATGAAGAGGAAGGCGGAAGACAGAGAAGAGTGGAGGCGTTATATACCATGGACCTGCCAGTAAGCAATGCACCAAGAGAGAGAGATAGAGAGAGATAGATAGATCGAGAGAGAGAGAGAGAGAGACTGAGAGAGAGAGAGAGGTAACAAAGGATTATGTCATGATTAGATAACGACTGATTATATATTGATTAGATAACAAGACGTGACGTAAGATAACGAGGTATTTCACGTCGAGCATTGTTCAATGGTGTCCTCTAGTGAGTGGGCAAAACTTGACACCTCACAGTGACAATTAGATCTCGTTCTCTTCATTGTCACAGTAGTTAAGCGCAACGATGCGTCAAGAGCTTAGAATTATATAACGACCTATTAGCTAATAACAGCGTTACATTGTAGAGAATACCCACTGTTATAGCCTAGAGATAGAGCAGTACAGGCTGTAGGAGTTACGTAACACTGTGTTATCCATTTATCAGCGCTATTATGAGTTTATGGATTCTATTTCGAGGGGATGAAAACCTGGAAAACATATTATTTCTAAAGACATATAGTTAAATGTTGAAGCGGTCTTAAGGTAGGCATACGTAAGCATTATATAGTGGGGATTAGGTAGATATTTGCAGATTACGACCCGAGATCAACACGGAAACCTCCATTCCGCTAGTACCCTTCCTTGGACTAATTACCCGGATTTTGGCTCGCACCGTTTATGGACCCCCCACTCTGCTTATCGGCTTTAATTTGGTCTCACAGTGCTCAATGTTGTCATGGACAACAGTAGCACTCAAACCCTATTGTTGTTGCTGTTGTGATTGCGATTTAGCAGTGGTTGAAAAGCGTTAGCTTTTAATAGACTGTCTGCAGATTTAACAGGAATGTCTCCGGATAAAGTAAAAGGGCTTAGATATCAGGTGACAATCTTAATGGTTTACTTTAAACTTAAATCGTTATTTAATCGCAAACCAACAAAGTAGGGTTAGGGTTAGGGTTAGGGTTCGGATTAGGGTTAGGGTTAGGGTTAGGGTTAGGGTGGTTAACGGGTTAGGGTTAGCTTTAACGTTACAAAACAAGCGCATGTTAGCCATTGATAGGTATCAGAGAGATGGATTTATTAACTTTTATCAATCCATCTTGTGTAATCTTCAGCATGTGTTTTTTTCAGATCATTTGGGGTGAATCTATTTGTATTGATATGTGATGGGGAGACGTCCCTGACGTCATCCTTGTATGAAGAAACGGACGTTAAACATTTATTATAATTATTATTATTAATCCATAATACCAAATTCATACCCCCTCAAATATCTATCCTAATCCATACCTATTCCATACCCACCTCAAACATCTCTACCTCAAACATCTCCCCAACCCCTCTCACTCTATTGGCTCTCACCTCACCTGTGAGCACTGGCAGTCAGTAAGTCACATCTGCGACTTTCCGCTTCTTTTGTCTTCTTTTCCCACAGGTGGTTTTCTTCTCTTTTGTTCTCTCCTCTCTGTATCATTCTGCTCTCTCTCTCTCTCCCCCTTTCTCTCTCTCACTCTATATCTCCTTTACTCTCTCTCTCTTTCTCGCTCTCTCTCTATCTCTACTCTCTCTCTTTCCCTTTCTCTCTCTCACTCTCAATCTTCCTCTACTCTCTCTGTACTCTCTCTCTCTCTCTTTCTCTCTCTTTCTCTCTCTTTCTCTTTCTCTCTCTCTCTTTCTCTTTCTCTTTCTCTCTCTCTCTCTCTTTCTCTTTCTCTCTCTCTCTTTCTCTTTCTCTCTGTGTCTGTCTCTTTCTCTTTCTCTCTCTCTCTTTCTCCCTCTCTCTCTCTGTCTCTCTCTCTCTTTCTCCATTTAGTTACATCTCTTTTCGCTTTCTATAACTTGCTGTAACACGGCAGTCTACAAAAAAACTCAGCTCATGGGTGGGAGGGGCTAAGTCATGAACAAGGCAGGGTGGAGGGGAGCGTCACAAAGGTTTGTAAGACGTGACAAAGATTAGATCACTGGTATTAGTTATGCCTAACTGTATTACCCCCCCCCCCCACTTCATGTGTTCTTCTTGTTACTCCACCCAGACACTATGAGGATGAACTACTGGATGAAGAAGATGATGAATTAATGAACTAAACAGTTGAGCTGATCTCTGTTAGTACAGTTAATGAAGAATTGAATGTCTCAATAGCGCAATGGTTAGAGGTGTAGATAACGTCATGAAGTTTTAAATGACAGATCCTGAGGTGAATTTAACCCTCGTGGGTTCGAATCTCAGCCGCGCTGATCTGAGAGTAAAATATCGGGCATTCACTGAACTGGATACTCGGAAAATTGACAAAATTGCCTAACGGATTTAACTTGTGGTATTAAGAGTGATAGATATCAACGTAGTTGATTATTTCAGTATAATGCGTGATATTATTATTAGTACAAGTCAAGAATTAATGAACTAAACAGTTCAACTGATCTCTATGAGATGATGAATTAATGAACTAAACAGTTCAACTGATCTCTATGAGATGATGAATTAATGAACTAAACAGTTCAACTGATCTCTATGAGATGATGAATTAATGAACTAAACAGTTCAACTGATCTCTATGAGATGATGAATTAATGAACTAAACAGTTCAACTGATCTCTATGAGATGATGAATTAATGAACTAAACAGTTCAACTGATCTCTATGAGATGATGAATTAATGAACTAAACAGTTCAACTGATCTCTATGAGATGATGAATTAATGAACTAAACAGTTCAACTGATCTCTATGAGATGATGAATTAATGAACTCAACAGTTCAACTGATCTCTATTAGAACAGTTACTGTAGCACAATTCAGTGAGATGCTATATACGATATTGAGCACATTTAAAATTCAACAAAATTGTCTTTTCACATCAACTACGACCATACATATCTGCACACATACATGCACACATACTGTACATGTACATATATATTCACACATACATGCACACATACACATATATGCATGTACACATACATGCACACATATATGTACATATACATGTATGTACACATACATGTACATATGTATGCACACATATAAGTATATATATATATATATATATATATATATATATATATATATATATGCATGCACATATCCATGTACATGTATCACACACCTGTTATAAATGTATACATTACACAAGAAATAACATGTAACACATGACATTGTACATTACACCGGTAATCAAATATAATATACATGTATGTGTACATTACACAGGTAATCACAGGTAATACATGTGTAGGCCTACATGTATAAATCACACGCGTAATACTTGTATGCTTTACACTGGTAATAAAGGATTACAGCAGATGCTAGGGATGCTAACAATATATCCACCCATATTGCGCCAGACTATTATAATGGATCAGAGAATTTCTAGATTATCCAGTTAGATAAGAGATAGATATCTGTAGATATTAATTTCGATAAGACTTCCTGACTGCTCTCAGTTAATAGAGTCGTCTTGTTAACAAAGCTTTCTCGCTTCATCGAACAGCTTCTTGTTGTTGTTGTTGTTCCACAGAATCTGATTAATTAACAGAGGAGTCAGGGTTATTCTTCTTGTTGCTTTTTGTTACTGTTGTTGTTATTGTTATTGCTGTTGCTATTGTTGTTGTTGTTGCTACTGAAAGACGATTGAGCTCTCAGTAATGCTCGATGTTGTCATTTGCTGACATCTAATTGTTATATTGTGGTTCACAGTGTTTCACATACTGGCTTACGAGGTTAAATCTCAGAGAACTAAATGTCAAAAGCAGAGATAGGAACGTATGCTATCTAGTATGGCAGTAAAGCTCATATAAAAACTTTCTTTCAGATTGTCTTATATCCCTATACGGGATCGATAATGAGAGGACAACATCTAGGTAGGAAAAATATCATATTCACTGTATTCAACTCTTGAACATTGAGTGTAACGAGACATGGAAAAGGCGAGTCTTTAACTATCTATACGTGGAAAATAGTTCATATAATAGAAATAGTTCACTACATGGAACTGTTCATAGAAACGCCAGTGTGATTCAACCGAAGACCCACATGTACCAGTATTTGATAGGAAGGTGGTACTAAGGGGAGAAAGGTGGGAGAGACTGAGAGGAAGGGGAGGGGCTGTGATTTCACGCTGTGTTAAATCAGTTGGGGGTAAGAGCGCCCCGGGGGCTGCCCCCATCGCCCCCCCCTTCATCCACTTCATTCGTCCCTTATCTGATGATTTAGTGTAACGGTGATAGGTGAGAGAGACATAGAGAGAGAGAGAGAGAGAGAGAGAGAGAGAGAGAGAGAGAGAGAGAGAGAGAGAGACACACACACAGAGTGAGAGAGAGAGACAGAGAGAGGGAAAGGGATATATATATATATATATATATATATATATATATATATTAGAGAGAGAGAGAGAGAGAGAGAGAAGAGGTAGAGAGAGGGAGACAAAGAGAAATAATGGAGCGAGGAAATTTTAATGAAAAAAGAAAAGTTAAATGTGTAGATAAAAAGAGATAGTAAAATAATGTCATTGTTTCTTAGATGTGAATGCGATGTATAAATATATAGCTTATATATATATATATATATATATATATATATATATATATATATATAATAGATATATATATATATATATATTATATATATATAAATATATATATATAATATTATATAGATATATATATATAATATATATATAATATAAATATATATATATATATTATATATAAGAGAATAGATATATATATATAATATCTATATATATAATATATATATAATTATAATATAAATATATTATATAATATAAATATATATATATATATATATAGCTATATATATATATGTATGCTCTCATATATATGTATAATAATAAATAGTAGTAAAGGTATAACGTCCGTTTCTTCATACAAGAATGATGTCAGGGACTTCCCCCCATCACATGTCACTATAAATCGATTTACTCCAAACGATCAGAAAAAGCACGTGCTGAAGAGAAATAAGAGATCCTAAACAGTGCCGGTCCGGTGATAAAAAAAACAGTCAGGCAACATATGCTACATATATATGTATATATGTAGACTTAGAGTATGAATATGTACCTTGAACCTGCCACTTGGCAGTGCACTGAAGAGAGAGATATATATGCATGTATAGGGCTATGTATACATACATACACACACATACACATACACACACACACACACACACACACACACACACGCACACACATATATATATATATATATATATATAATTTATATGGATAATAAATAATAGCATTCAGTCGAATTCTGATTTGATAATGAGCAACACACGATTTGGTTTAGGAAAGGATGCGGCACAAGAGAAGCAATAGGGATACTGGGGGCCCTTTGTGAAAGAAGCTTAATGTTTGGAAATGATGTTTTTGTATGCTTTGTGGACTTTGAGAAGGCCCATTATTGGATTTATTTGATAAATTTGATGAATATCTTAAAAAGAATAGGAATTGACTGGAGAGATGGAAAACTAATTTTGAAGTTGTACATGAATCAAAGAACATTATCAAATTTAACCAAAGGTAAAAGATCCACTCGTATGTGGACAAGAAGAGGAAAGCGGAAGACAGAGAACAGTGGAGGCGTTATATGCCATGGACCTGCCAGTAGGCAGTGCATTAAGAGAAGATATATGAGTTTGCTACAAAGTTGTTACTTGAATTAAAAAATAGAACATGAGCTTGCTGAATAGTATTATGAAGGTATTCTACCTCTCTCACCAAATAGCACTCCATCGATCGATAGTCTTATCCCATTAATAAACTATTTACTGAAACTTTGTAATCCAGTAATGAAGTCAATATGATAGTTCTGATGGTTTAATACGATTGTAGCGCTAGAGGTAATCAAAGCGAATCGCCATTCTACGTTTATAACTGAATAACTAGAAACTTGCACTTAATATGTAGCATTTCTATTTGAACTTTCAACATCTAGACACTTAGCGACATTACAAAAGCACTACAGTATCTAATATATTGTAAAGTTAATAATAATTTTCAGATAATAACTAGTTTTACAACTGAATAACTAGAATCTTGCGATTTAATTTGTGAAATTTCTTTTTGAACTTTAAAAATATAGAACTGAACGAAATTACATTAGCAGTTTTAGCACTACTCTACACTGTATATCTCTATAAACATCCTACACATACATATAACATCGCACATATATCTCTGAACATCCTTACTCCACTGACTAGGGTTTGTTTCTACACTCTACGTTGACGCCTGTGTCTAATTTAAACTGTTCTACAGCTCGTAGCTCTACAGCGCCTAGCTAACAATCCACTAACAGTCCAGTGTGACTAATGACCCTTAACCCATCCCTGTCCACTACAATACACCGAGGTTCCACTGTCACCCGCTCTATTGTTCATCAACAAAGCACCCATCATCATTATCTTTATGTCCCTCTAACTCTGCTAACTAAGCACCCACTCCCTCATCAGTGACATACACCCACTTACCAATTCTGTTATATGCCAAGTATTTCTCAGATTTCGGTATTTCAGATACATGAATGAAGATAGTGTTTTGTGTATTAGTAGGTGTATACTACTGTATAGGCCTATTGCTTGTTTACTGTATGCAATTATTGTAAAATATGGCCTTTGAATGATACACAATACAACCACATTAACTAACCATTAACATGATACCCTAACACTCTACCAACCCTGCTCTTTAAAGGTCTAAAGACTTCAGCCTAGTTTAACGTTTCTTCTCTTAAAGGCATATGAGCGACGGTACTAGCACTGAATATTAAATGTTTTAGCCCTAGACCTCACTGCGCAGTTATGGGCCAATCAATCTCCCCAAAGCCGAGTAAACAGATATCAAGTAGTGTTTTATGAGGTTAATGACAAATACGAGACATTCACTGACATACTCTGACACACCTGTGACCACCAGTGATCACCAGTGACCACCAGTTACCACCAGTTACCACCAGTGACTATCATTGACCACCAGTGACCACCAGTGACCACCAGTGACCACCAGTGACCACCAGTGACCACCAGTGACCACCAGTTACCACCAGTGACCATCAGTGACCATCAGTCACCACTAGTGACCACCAGTGACCACCAGTGACCACCAGTGACTACCAGTGACCACCAGTGACCACACTATGACCACCAGTGACCACCAGTGAACACCAGTGACCACCAGTGAACACCGGTGACCACCAGTGACCGCCAGTGACCACCACTGACCACCACTGACCACCAGTGACCACCAGTGACCATCAGTGACCATCAGTCACCACTAGTGACCACCAGTGAACACCAGTGACCACCAGTGACCATCAGTGACCACCAGTGACAACCAGTGACCACCAGTGACCACCAGTGACCACCAGTGACCACCAGTGACCACCAGTGACTACCAGTGACCACTAGTGACCACACAGAGAAGCTCTGGTTCACCTGCTGAGATGCTCTCAGGCTGTCAATCCATCACAATTATTGGACTCCTGGGACATTAAATCCCTCTCTCCCTTCCCCTCCTCTCCCCACCCACTAATCTTTACTCCGTCACGTCAGGGGGTTAAGATGGTTGACCATTACAATACCTGGGCTCTATCAGGGGATGCAGGAACCCCCTCACCTTCACTAACAGGGGCTTCCCTCCCCCTCACTCCAGCGGCACACCCACCACACCGCTGGGCCGCTAAAGGTCATTAGCTCAAGTTCACCCCTCCCCACGTATTACCTCTAATATTAGCGCCTCATCTTAACAATGGGGTACCTTATCAATAGTACTCCTCGATATATCTCTGTGGTCTCTATTAATAATTAAATCAGATGATCAGTAAATAACACAATCAATCAAGTAAGCAATAAGTCAGTCAGTCAGTCAGTCAGTCAATAGTCAATCAGTCTGTCAGTTAGTAAGTAAGTCCATCACTCAAATAATAAATAAATAAATAAATCAATCAAATCAAGTAATCAATTAGTCAACCGAACAATAAATAAATCAACCAAACAATCAATCAACTTCAATGATAAGACACTAAACCTCATTAGTCTATACTAAACCTCATTAGTCTATAATAAGCCACATTAGTCTATACTAAACCTCATTAGTCTATAATAAGCCACATTAGTCTATACTAAACCTCATTAGTCTATAATAAGCCACATTAGTCTATACTAACCCTCATTAGTCTATACTAAACCTCATTAGTCTATAATAAGCCACATTAGTCTATACTAAACCTCATTAGTCTATACTAAACCTCATTAGTCTATAATAAGCCACATTAGTCTATACTAAACCTCATTAGTCTATAATAAGCCACATTAGTCTATACTAAACCTCATTAGTCTATAATAAGCCACATTAGTCTATACTAAACCTCATTAGTCTATAATAAGCCACATTAGTCTATACTAAACCTCATTAGTCTATAATAAGCCACATTAGTCTATACTAAACCTCATTAGTCTATAATAAGCCACATTAGTCTATACTAAACCTCATTAGTCTATAATAAGCCACATTAGTCTATACTAAACCTCATTAGTCTATAATAAGCCACATTAGTCTATACTAAACCTCATTAGTCTATAATAAGCCACATTAGTCTATACTAAACCTCATTAGTCTATAATAAGCCACATTAGTCTATACTAAACCTCATTAGTCTATAATAAGCCACATTAGTCTATACTAAACCTCATTAGTCTATAATAAGCCACATTAGTCTATACTAAACCTCATTAGTCTATAATAAGCCACATTAGTCTATACTAAACCTCATTAGTCTATAATAAGCCACATTAGTCTATACTAAACCTCAGTAGTCTATAATAAGCCACATTAGTCTATACTAAACCTCATTAGTCTATACTAAGCCACATTAGTCTATACTAAACCTCATTAGTCTATACTAAACCTCATTAGTCTATAATACATTAGTCTACTATAGTCTATACCTAAACCTCATTAGTCTATACTAAAAGCCACATTATTAGTCTATAATAAGCCACATTAGTCTATACTAAACCTCATTAGTCTATAATAAGCCATTAGTCTATACTAAACCTCAGTAGTCTATAATAAGCCACATTAGTCTATACTAAACCTCATTAGTCTATACCACATTAGTCTATACTAAACCTCATTAGTCTATACTAAACCTCATTAGTCTATAATAAGCCACATTAGTCTATACTAAACCTCATTAGTCTATAATAAGCCACATTAGTCTATACTAAACCTCATTAGTCTATAATAAGCCACATTAGTCTATACTAAACCTCATTAGTCTATAATAAGCCACATTAGTCTATACTAAACCTCATTAGTCTATAATAAGCCACATTAGTCTATACTAAACCTCATTAGTCTATAATAAGCCACATTAGTCTATACTAAACCTCATTAGTCTATAATAAGCCACATTAGTCTATACTAAACCTCATTAGTCTATAATAAGCCACATTAGTCTATACTAAACCTCATTAGTCTATAATAAGCCACATTAGTCTATACTAAACCTCATTAGTCTATAATAAGCCACATTAGTCTATACTAAACCTCATTAGTCTATAATAAGCCACATTAGTCTATACTAAACCTCATTAGTCTATAATAAGCCACATTAGTCTATACTAAACCTCATTAGTCTATAATAAGCCACATTAGTCTATACTAAACCTCATTAGTCTATAATAAGCCACATTAGTCTATACTAAACCTCATTAGTCTATAATAAGCCACATTAGTCTATACTAAACCTCATTAGTCTATAATAAGCCACATTAGTCTATACTAAACCTCATTAGTCTATAATAAGCCACATTAGTCTATACTAAACCTCAGTAGTCTATAATAAGCCACATTAGTCTATACTAAACCTCATTAGTCTATAATAAGCCACATTAGTCTATACTAAACCTCATTAGTCTATAATAAGCCACATTAGTCTATACTAAACCTCATTAGTCTATAATAAGCCACATTAGTCTATACTAAACCTCATTAGTCTATAATAAGCCACATTAGTCTATACTAAACCTCAGTAGTCTATAATAAGCCACATTAGTCTATACTAAACCTCATTAGTCTATAATAAGCCACATTAGTCTATACTAAACCTCATTAGTCTATACTAAGCCTCATTAGTCTGAACTAAACCTCATTAGTCTATACTAAGCCTCATTAGTCTATACTAAGCCTCATTAGTCTGAACTAAACCTAATTAAGCCTCATTAGTCTATACTAAACCTCATTAGTCTATACTAAGCCTCATTAGTCTATACTAAGCCTCATTAGTCTATACTAAACCTCATTAGTCTATAATAAACCTCATTAGTCTATACTAAGCCTCATTAGTCTGAACTAAACCTCATTAGTCTATACTCCTCATTAGTCTATACTAAGCCTCATTAGTCTGAACTAAACCTCATTAGTCTATACTAAACCTCATTAGTCTATACTAAGCCTCATTAGTCTGAACTAAACCTCATTAGTCTATACTAAGCCTCATTAGTCTATACTAAGCCTCATTAGTTTGAACTAAACCTCATTAGTCTATACTAAACCTCATTAGTCTATACTAAACCTCATTAGTCTAAACTAGACCTCATTAGTCTATACTAAGCCTCATTAGTCTATAATAACATTGCTATACTCATTATCTATAATAAGCCACATTAGTCTATACTAAACCTCATTAGTCTATATAAGCCACATTAGTCTATACTAAACCTCATTAGTCTATATAGCCACATTAGTCTATACTAAACTCATAGTCTTAATAAGCCACATTATTAGTCTATAACCTCATTAGTCTATAATAAGCCACACTATACTAAACCTCATTAGTCTATACTAACCTCATTAGTCCTGAACTAAACCTCATTAGTCTATACTAAGCCTCTTAGTCTATACTAAGCCTGTCTGAACTACTAACCTCATTAGTCTATACTAAACCTCATTAGTCTATACTAAGCCTCATTAGTCTGAACTAAACCTCATTAGTCTATACTAAGCCTCATTAGTCTATACTAAGCCTCATTAGTCTGAACTAAACCTCATTAGTCTATACTAAACCTCATTAGTCTATACTAAGCCTCATTAGTCTGAACTAAACCTCATTAGTCTAAACTAAACCTCATTAGTCTATACTAAACCTCATTAGTCTAAACTAGACCTCATTAGTCTATACTAAGCCTCATTAGTCTATAATAAGCCACATTAGTCTATACTAAACCTCATTAGTCTATACTAAGCCTCATTAGTCTAAACTAAACCTCATTAGTCTATACTAAGCCTCATTAGTCTATACTAAACCTCATTAGTCTATACTAAACCTCATTAGTCTATACTAAGCCTCATTAGTCTAAACTAAACCTCATTAGTCTATACTAAGCCTCATTAGTCTATACTAAGCCTCATTAGTCTAAACTAAACCTCGTTAGTCTCGTTAGACGTGTATATGGAACTCTCTGTCACAAGATCTCCTATCTTGTAGTTGTATTGGTACTTTCCTTGGCAAGCTAAAGACCCATCTCTTTCTGCCATTGGTCTAAATTTTGACCCGCTTGCCTTGGCTCTTGGACTTGCACTGTTTTTATCTCGCTTTGACTTGTGGTCTCTGTGTACTCAGTCGTCATCGTGTGGTGCTTTGGCGCCTGCTTGTGCAAAGTCTGCAAGAGATGTCCCTGACATTGCCTTATGGCGAGAAACCGGACGTTAAATTCTTATTGATTGATTGATACTAATCTCTGAAACGTGACGTCAGATCCTGCGTTCATATGTCACGAGCATTCCATAGAAGTCCAGCCGGATAATAGCACCTGTCATCAAACCTTCCTCACCGCTCATTATAAGCTGATTATAATGACGATGCGGTAGAAGAGACATTTCTCGATGCGTCCAGACTTATTCTGATAGACTAGCCTAGTGATCAGAGGCGTGTACAAGACTGTTTCTTGAAGACTTCTTTAGATAGACTTCCCTAGTGTATTGTGACGACTTCTGTCGTCCAGTATCTGAAATTCTAAGATTTAATATTATTTCTTTCTAATATTTTACCTGTCTATAGGTGTGATCTAACTTTAGGACTGTGTTAATTGCTTTGTTTGTTAACTCTTGAACGATTGTGTAAATCTAATGGTGGCCAGTTTGAAATTCAAATAGTGACCTATCAACCGGAATTAGTTATCTTTAGTGACTTGACACAGTTGACTTGAAACAGTTGACACGGGACTGTCACACGGGACAGTCACACTTGGGCGGTAAACGTGTATACACGTTTCACTTAATGTAACTAAGGGAACGTAATATAAAATTGTGTACATATAAGTAGAAGATGGTAAGACTGTCCTTCTATAATGTAATTGTGTAATTGCTATTTTGTTATAAACAGGTACACGAACCATGTTATATTAATTAGTGTAAGTCAATTCTGAAGAGTTGATTCTCTATAAAGACTCTGTTAGATTTATCGTATATGTGTGCTTGGCGTTTGAAACGTGCTATTTATATTGTAATAGAACTCAATGCTATTTTGTTAACTAGACAAAGAGTTGCAGCTCCTAAACTACCCCAGGCAGGACTTGCCCATGAACGTTGCGTTAGTCTTCGTTGTACCTTCGCGTAATTAATTGGCACAGATAGCGAATTGAGCAGTTTTAGCAACACTAACAACAACATAACAAGCAACGACAGTATTCTATTGTAACAACAATACAGTACGCACCTAAATACCAGTGATCAGAGATGTGTCACTGTTTCTTGAAGACTTTTTAGATAGACTACCCTAGTGATCAGAGATGTGTGCAAGATTCTCTTAAACAACGGTCGAAAAAGCAGATAATAGACGCCATGAAAATATTTATATCAGACCCGTTCATATACGTTTAAACTGAGTTTGGTATCGGATTGTAAATTATACAGACAGAGAGAGAAAGACAGAGAGAGAGAGAGAGAGAGAGAGAGAGAGAGAGAGAGAGAGAAATAGAACAAAAATTGAGAGAGAAATAGATGGACATATTGAAACAGAGAGAGAGATATAGGGGAGAGACAGAGAGATAGAGAGGCAGAGAGAAAATAGATTCAGACAGAGAAATAAGAAAGATGAAGAGATAGAGAGAAGGAAGGAGAGAGACAGACACAGACGCACATAGGCAAGCACGCACACATACACACACATACACACACATACAGAAGCACATATTCACACATACAGACGCACATACTCAAACATATACAAGCACAGATCTTTAAGGTTATCTGAGGTCGCTAGAGAACAAAGCTACAGAGATCAGCGGCCGTGGATAACACAGACAAAGATAACTTTGTTATTCTTCACTGACTGGTCACTCGTCAAATAACATCTACCCTGATAACAGAATACTCTACAAATATAGTCCACTAATCAACAATAGCAGGGCTGAAGCACAATAAAATATACTGCTCTCCATAGAGAATAGTGCACTGCCTACTGGCAGGTCCATGGCATATAACGACTCCACTCTTTTCCGTCTTCCGCCTTCCTCTTCATTTCCACAAATGAGTGGGTCTTTAAATCATCTAACATATCTAATCTCGGTCTCCCCTGCCTCATTAGAGCATATCTTCGATTATTTAAAAATGTCAAATATATAGTGAAAGATTCAGTGTATATAATATCAATATGACAATAATTGACAAGGAAAGCTATCAGCGCGTATGACAATTTAGCGACAGTTTCCTCGTCTGTATGCTACATCGCTCTTGGCTACATGTCGTGTGAGGGCTTAAATTCCTGCTCATTCCCTCAAGTAATTCCTCCTTCTGAGCACGTCGTCGATTAAATGTTTTATAAATCAGAATGCTTTGCTATGTCATACGTTTTAATAAAGTGACCCTGTTCAGTATTCGACAGGCTACTTCCCTATCCACTCATCTGAGAGTTGATAGCTTCTTGCGATGTACGTGGAATATTGTTTGGTATATTTTATAGATATTTTGAAGTGAGGTGAACCACATAAGGCAGGTACTTGTAGATAAATCAGCTTAAAATACGATAGAGATTCTTCAAGGAGCTTACATTGGGAAAGAGAGAGAGCTATTTGTTGCAATGCTATTTTTAGGATAGCATGTACACATCCTAGATATTTCTTAAAGTCAAATTGTCTGTCGTTTGAATGTAAATTTTTACCAAAAATAAGTAGCATACACCACTTAAAACCTTTGATATGAACATATCAATCACTTCCAATTCTTCTTCTTCACTCGTGTTCATTCAACTTCATTGTTTAGACTTCAGTCAACCTTCTTATAAATCATTGTACGTAGCGCAGATAAAAATGAGACATGCGTATAATTTTCCAGGTCCATTGGGTAATAAAACTTTGAAACCTGGCAAACTCCAAGTTACTTCATTCAGAGGCTCTTAATCATTTCCTCATATCCTCTATCCAATAAAACAACATGAATAGATGGATTTCCGCCGATGGATTTCTCTCTTCCCGCCATAGGTCTAAATTTTGACCCGCTTGCCTTGGATCTTGGACTTGCACTGTTTTGATCACGCTTTCTCATGTGGTCTCTGTGTACTCAGTCGTCATCGTGTGGTGCTTTGGCGCCTGTTTGTGTAGCGTCTTCAAGAGACGTCCCTGACGTTGCCTTATGACGAGGAACCGGACGATAAATTCTTATTGATTGATTGATTGGATGGATGAGTAAGAGATTGTGCGACATCGAGACAGAGACAGCGAGAGAGAGTGTGTATGCATGTGTGTGTATGTGTGTGTATGTATGTGTGTGTGTGTGTGTGTGTGTGTATGTGAGGGAGGGACATATAGACTGAGGTCTCGTGGATGAAGATATAAACAGTGTCAGTGAGATCAGTTGAGTATAGACAGTATATCAAACAATATCATCATCTCCTGTATAAATAAATCATATATCATCTCCCGCTCTCTCTCCCTCTCTTCCTCTCTCTCTATCTCTCTCTCTCTATCTCTCTCTCTCTATCTCTCTCTCCCTGTCTCTCTGCCTCTGTCTCTCTCTCTCTCTCTAGACCTCTCTCTCTCTCCCTCTCTCTTTCTCTCTCTAGACCTCTCTCTCTCTCTCTAGACCTCTCTCTCCCGCTCTCCCTCTCTATCTAGATCTCTCTCTCTCCCCCGCTGTCTCTCTCACTCTTACTATCTCTCTCTATCTTTCCTACTCATTAAGGTGCATGCATAAATCAGCCTCTATTCTTCAGGTCCCGATGAATCAGAGATTATATTACAAGACTTACAGTCATATTTCATTAAAATTCCAATATCTCACCAGACAAGAAGGGTTGTGAGTGGGGGGGGGGGCTAACTTGCCCATTTTCACAAACATTGTAGTAACTATAAATCTTAAGATAGAATATTGATTGATATGCTGTAGTTGTAGAGACTACTGTCTTTATCATATAGTACTGCTTATACAGCTAATGAAGATTTTATGTTGCCAGTGTCTGGCCATTTCCTAACTTCAAAATATTCAATTGTATGGCTATCAACGATTTTACTGTAATTAGTAATGTAACAGAAATGTTTTGTATTACAGACTCAAGTAGACTCTGCTAAAGCTGCTACTTATGGTATTACCGAACAGAGATATGGCTCTTTTATGGTAGCCTCTTTTGTATTATTATTTGTTTATCTAACTACTAGAAAGTTCCTATTGTTTGTATAATCTGGGCTGTGATGAACAAATAAACGATACTAAACCAAAATGTTCGGCTTAAAGAGACTTGCATCCTTCAGCTAGCTGAAAATACTCACCGTGCAAATGGCATTAGCAGGTTTGAGGAGTTGTTGAAGATTCAAGCTTTCAGATTTGATGAATGTTCACTGGATAATTATTTGTTTCGAAAACAGCTATCATATATAACACTTTTCAGCACTACCTGACGTATATATACGTCACAGTGCTATACTGCCAGACGTACATGTATATATACGTCCAACATCTGATTAAATTAATATAGCAGCCAATACATTGCAGTATCTGAGCATTGACTTGTTTCAACACTTTTAGTATAGTTTAAACTTTCTATTCATGTCATACAATAGATTGTCGGTCTCTCACAGCCCAAGTTATAAAACTTTTCTTCACTTGATAAACACCTTTATTTTCCAATATTTGATTATAAATATAGAAACCCATTATAGAATGAAAAATAATACATATTATAAAAAGAGTATAAGAAGAAGTCTCTCCAATTTATATTGTCGTGATAAAAAATTCACTCAAATTGATCTTATTTGAGTTCTTTATCAGTAGTAATTTCTAATTTCCGAAGCATAGGATAAATTTATGCGGTGTGTAATATCATGAAGTAAAATAAGATGGCATACTATAATATCATGCATTATACAATATAGTCTTACGAAATACACAATTTATTTGCGCTTGTATAGGCAATTTGGCCCTTTCTAATTCCTGTGCAGAATATATTTCGGAGCAAATATGCCACGCTATAACGTTTTGGGCCACAAATCCTCACTTCTCTTCCAATGTCGCCTGTAACCAACTTCAAGAAGGAGTCTACGTTTTTGCATTGTGCAGCTTAGATGGATGTATGCATAGTTTCGAAGTTCATTCTGGTATCAAGCTCTGGCTAGGTTCAAGTCTCCGAATATGAGAAAAGAATATGTTTCGGCAGTGAGATTCTGTGCTTCAATTGCTATTTATTTTTTTACATCCCACTATATAGCCAAACTTCAGCAGAGTTAACTAAATGTCAGACGAGATCTAAGGCAGCATTTCAGCCGATGCATATCCATGAATACACCAAGAGTATGCGAAGTCTTTCTCTTCTAGTGCACTGCCTAACGGCAAAAGAATTATATGTCCATGACATATAATTCTTTCAACCAATTCTTTCTTCAGCTTTCCTTTTCATCTCTATACATGAATTTGTTATCAGATCATCCTGCATCCCATGTCTCGGTCTTCCTCTAACTCTTTCCCCCTTGCATTCTTCCTTCTATTACAGCCTTTACAAAACCATACCATCTATGTGGAGTAGACAAGACGAACTAGCTAATGCATTCTTATGTTTGCCGTCACAAATCGTAAAGCTGATTCAAGAAGCCAGGCCTTCACTTTTTGAAGTCAGCTGTACCCAATGCTCTCTTTATGTATAATAGAAACAGACATATTTCGCTTCCAAGTTTTATGAACTGCGCATGTGGGTACCTTGCTGGTGGATTGATTGAAGAAATTATGGAGCTAAAGTTATGGAAATTATGGTGGATTGATTGAGGAAATTATAGTGTTGTTGTCGTCATTTATGGTGACTTAAATGACGACAACCAGCACAGAGATGCCGAGATGTTTCGGCAAAAGTGTGGACTCCAAAAACCTCACCTCTATCCACACCTCTTCATACAAATCCTCAACGCTGATGTTTGTCGGCGAAAAAGGCGGAATACGCCGGAAAAAAACTACTATTGTACTGCTTGCGTAAATAAGACAGCGCTACTTTTTACTAATTTGCTTATTCAAACAATCGGCTCAGACGTTTATTTTGATTAGAAATTGTGTAATGTGCTAAATGTAACCAAGAAAAGTTTAATTTTTGTCAAAAAACAATTACTGATAATTATGAAATGCGGGATGTTTAAATTTTCGAAACTGTAATTGTGTGAAGTGGCGTTTTTGAGTTTTATCGAATTGATATCGCTATAAAGTGGTGTTTTGTTCTATTTTTAGATACATCATTTTATATTATATAAAGAATATCATGCTAATAAGTTAGCATAAATATACTTTGAAAATTGATGCTTTAGTGATTTTATTAAATTTAATGTAGTATTTTGTGAAAAATTTATGCGGCAGGAACTAAATCGCGCAAAATAAAAGTAGCTCAAAATTTTAAAAAGCTAATCAAAAAATACAAGGCAGTATTTAAGAGCACATTTAGAATATAATTGGCAGTGCTGAAAGTCGTTGTATAAGAAATATATTTCAATAAATAACGAGATAATCGAGTGTACTTGTTTGTTGCTTGTTTTAGTATTAACTATATTACTCTGCTTCCTTTAGCTTTGATCCTATTCTCTATTCTTCCCTTCTTTGTGAAGAAGAGGAAGAGAACATGAACTGTATATGAAAAATAAATTGACAAAATAAAAATAGATAGGCCTATGGGGACTGAGTGAGAGAGAGAGAGAGAAAGAGAGAAATAGAGAGATAGAGTTAGAGAGAGAGAGAGAGAGAGAGAGGGAGGGAGGAGATGTAGATAGAGAGAGGGAGAGAGAGAGTGGGTGAGTGAGAGAGATGTATAGGTAGAGAGAGAGAGAGAGAGAGAGAGAGAGAGAGAGAGAGAGAGAGAGAGAGAGAATAGAGAGAGAGAGAGAGAGAGAGACAGAAAGATAGAGAGCTTATGGTTGCGCTCAGAGAGGTCGCTGAAGGTTAATGGACATAGATCAGTGTGATCTCGTGAAGGATCTCTATGTAACAGGTAACAACTGAGAGTATCCAGAGCTCATCTCAACTACAGGTTGTTGTTGTTGTTAATATAGTAGAAGAGCCGTGATGATAACATCAGACGTCCTATATAGTTAATTATTGGAAATAATTCTGATACTAATCAACCAATTCTCCCCGTGTGAAGAATTATGTAAAAACACAATTAAATAAACAAATCTATATCAAATAAGAGATGTATCCGAATCTAATTTCAGAAAAACCCTCTGAAGTACTTAAGTCACTCATATCTGATTGAAATGCAGATGTTGTCTTTCTCACTTTTGCGGTGACATCTTGCGAACGTTTGATATTTATTTCACTTCATTTTCTTCTGTGTACTTTAATCAACTTAAATCAAGTCACTGGTTGCTTTGAATTCGAATTCTACAGCTGATGTATACAATACAATATAGAGATGATGCAATAAATAAACGACCTGAGCCCTGCATTTTGGTCGTTATTTCAAAACGTGAAAATCAATCAACACTCTGGACTGAGAATGTTATTCACCTGTTTACACTGATAGACGCGTCTTTCAATGGAGCACCAGATGGCAAATAGAATAAAATCCTCAAATGACACATCTCTCCTATTAGTTCTCTTACATGTGAGCCGACACGGGCCTCGGTTATATTAATATTAACATTGAATGATTTAAATTTTTTATAGCTTTTTTAACATTTTATGAGAAAAATGTTCACGCTCTATTTTGACGTCTATCAGCTTTCATTTGTATCAAATCTTAATAATTCGATCAAATAAAGTCTGCGATGATTTAGACACTAAATAGGGCGAATTCGTTGAAACGTAGATTGTTTTCAGTTTCGGAGTAGGCTTTTGTGCCATAGCAGTATGAACGAATTTTAGAAACCTGCCCTTACACGAATGGGATCTTGCTACAACAAGTGGTATTTTGTATTACTTTACATTTTTTCTAAATACAACCATATAACTGGAGTTTTCATGTTTATAACTCTTTTATGGAATTTGTATAATCGACTCAATAGTAGGCATGCTTAGCTTGAAGAGGTAGTTCTATGTTGTGTGCTCCTGTCTATTATGTATTATGTGTAGTATGTGCGTATGTGTATCTATACAGGCAGTTAAAATCTATGTATCATGATCTTGTGATATGGGCTGTTAAAGAAAAGTTAGATAGGACATAGCGTAATGGATGATGGTTTGCTAATGGACGTAATGGTAAGAAGAATGCAAATGAAGAGTTAATGGAAAACCAAGACATGGGATGCTTGATAATTAGATAAAGATTCGTATATAGAGATGAAAGGAAGGTTGATAATAGAATTGGTTGGGAGAGTTATATGCAATGGGCCTGCCGTTTGGCAGAGCATTTGAAGAAGATGGACCGTTATATAATTATATGACTGAAATAAGGGCGCATGTTGGAGTCTTCGGACCATTGTTTCCTTTTCATTTCATGTGAGTTGCTGTATTTTGTGAGACTTTTCTAACTCTATTGTGTGAAATGATTAAATCAATGAAATAAAAAAGAAAGAAAGAAATAAATAAGTGAGTGCAGATGATTAACACAGAGAGTCTTCGCTGGTTTCACTCACAATCCGGGGTCACTGGTGCGGGTCAAAGGTCATGACCCAGATGACCACAGCCAGTAAATAGAGCAATGAAGCCTCCATTTTATTAGAAGAATTTTATTTTATTCCTTAAGAATATGGTTAGTCAGGGTTAGGGTAAAGGGTAGGGGTTAGGGTTAGAGATAGTTACAAAAAATACAAAATTGAAACCTTTTAACGCAACATTTGCAACCCTGTCACACTGGTCATGGCGCATGATCATAGTTGGAATTTGGAAATGATTCCTTCCTTGAACCGCTTGTTGGTTGAACTGCTGGGTACTACGACGACGAGATTTCTTTATCTGACAGAAAAGAAAGTGCTAATCAAAAAGATTATAGAAGATAAGTGCTACTCAACTGAATGAGAGCTCTCAGACACTTGATGATAGATGTGACTCTTATAAACTACTATCTCTTTATCTCTTTAGTCGGCATTACCTGAATGTCCTTAGATATTTTACTAAGTACGTATTATATCAGACAAAATAAAGTAGATTCATTTGAAAAATCTAAATAGATTTTACTCTAGAATATCATATAATATGTAATCACATTAATCATCATCATCTTCTTCTTCTCTAGAATCCCAGTTCAGCCAGGGTCGGAATACGAATTGAATGCCTCAAATCTGCTATGTCCTACATCACATCATCAGTCAATCCCCTATTTGAGACTTTTCCATTCGTTTACAGTAATCACATTAATTAATGAAAGGATATAATTCGAAGCTGTCGTGGACGTCATGATTCTGCAGTTTCTTGCCATTTTCGGAGTTTCCATAGATTTTTAAATATAAAACATCCTTAATCATAGAGGCTGCGCATTAAAAATATATCCCCCTAGCACAATTACGATACCTTAGCCAATTATTGATATTTCGCCTTGAAATTTTAGGGTGGTTCTCTCGTGGAAGAATTTTGCCACAAGCTGACCAAATTTTGTAAAAATATTTTTAGAGGAACCGACGTTATCCAAGTCTTGCGAAAAAATTGATTTTTTTCATTTAACACGCAATGTTAAACGTCAGTTAGAATCAATTTCATTTTGAAAATGTGCTGGCCATGAAAAGGGCCGTTAGATGATGACGCCTCTGATATTGTGCTACAATGCATTACACTAACACTGTTCTGCCGAAACTGATTGAAGACTGCAACAAGTTAAAGCCAAATGATTTCTTTTTCAACAGGAAGTGTGAGACGGCGCGCCGGCTCACACTTCACGTCTTGCGCAATACTTTCTAGTACAATATAGCCCAGATTTCGTAAAAATGGACGATTGGCCTCCTAATTCTCCAGATTTTAATTCACTTATTTTTTTGACTGAGGAACCATGTTAGAATAGTATCGTGCTTTCAAGCCCAAACCCAGAAACACAATGGAATTAAAGGCTGTTCTTCAAGAGATCTGGAAAGACCTACCACAAAAGTTCATTGACAGTGCAATTTTATCTGTAAGAAAAGACTTCTGGCCGGCATTAAAGCCCAGGGAGTTCGTTTCGAGCACACATTGTAGCACAAAATCAGAGTTGTCATCATCTCACGCTCTTTTTCAGGGCCAGCACATTTTCAAAAAGGAATTGATCTTAATTGACGTTTTTCGTTGCGTGTTAAATGAAAAAAATTATATGTTTCGCAAAACTTGGATAACTTCGGTTTCTTTACAAATATTTTAAAAAAGTTTGGTCAGCTTGTGGCAAAATTCCTCCAGAAGAGAACCTGAAAATTTCAAAGCGATATATCAATAATTGGCTAAACTATCGTAATTGTTCTAGGGGGATATTTTTTTGATGCGCAGCCTGTATATCGAAACTTTAGGCCTTAATTTTTGTAATAAATTGAAATCTTTATTTAAACGAAATCTTAGTCTAGAGGAAAACTACACAGAAATACATTCTTCTGCTTCTTCTCTAAGTGAGGTGTCTGCTTCAAGCCTGGGCGGTCATGGTCATATTCCTCCATATGTCTCTGTTCATTGTTGCTCTGATCATCTCTGTTTCTGTTAACTGCATCCAATTGCTAAGACTCTTAATAAACGTCATTCGTTGTCGACCCTTGCATCTTTTGCCTTCTATTATTCCTGACGATACGGTATTTTTCAACTGTTTTGTTCCGCATAATGTGTCCTAAGACTTCAACTCTTGTCGTCGTATTCGGTTCAAAAGGTCATGACAAGTTAACATTCTTTGTAAAACATCTTCAATTTTAACGTGATTTATATTAGATATACGTAGCATTCTTCTATAGAACCACATCTCTGTTGCCTCAAGTTTCGGTTCCTTTACAGAAGAGATTATGCAAACTTCACTTCCATATAACAGTATTGGTTGAATATAGCATTGAAGAAGTCTTTTTAGATAACAATTGATAATTCATGGCTTCTGAAAATCGATGATATTCTGTTATATGCCTCCTTAGCCATGGCTATTCTTCTGTTAATTTCCTTGTCACATTTCCCAATTTGGTGGATAAGTGACCTTAAATATATGACTGATTCTACTTGTTTGACATTTTGACATCTAACTTTGATTAAGCATGCATGTGGCATTTTTAGTTTGCTAACTGTCACGTATTCTGTTTTCTTCATATTTATAGATAATCCACTAGCCTCACTATGATATATTACAATATCCAACATTTCTTGAAGTTTGTCTCGCGAGTCGGCAATAAGAACTATGTCATCAGCATAACGGATATTATTAAGATTGTATCCTCCAATTACTAAGCCTTTATTTCATTGATACTCCTTATTATATTTTCGCTATATAAATTAAAAAGATCTGGTGATATTACACAGCCTTGCCTTACTCCTCTCATAATTTTGCAAAAGTTACTTTGCTCGTTCTCATATCTCATCACAGCTTCTTGATTCCAGTATGAATTCCTAACAATTCTTATGTCTTTGCCATCTTTATCCAATTCACGTAAAAGATCTATCAATTTACTCTGTCTAACGTTGTCAAAAGCTTTGGTATAATCAATGAAACAAAGGTATAGATCCTTATTAAGTTCAACAGCTCCTTCACACAGAATTCTGAGAACGAAAAAAGCATTCCTTATGCCAGAATCATCCATAAAGACATATTGCACAGCATTTATTTCAGGTCTAAATTTATTTCTCATTCTCATTAGCAGAATTCTTAATTCGGTAATGACTACACTCATTAGACTTATAGTTCTGTGTAGTTCATATTCTATCGCACCAGATTTCTTCGGTAATGCAATAAATATCAATCTCAATAGATCTTTAGGAATATCGCAAATGTCTTAAATGTCATTTGCTCTTGACGTGATCTCATTAAGAAATAGAAATACATTAAGTTTAGAAATAATTTAGAAGTACATTCAGTTTAAGATATTTTATAATTTTAACTTGTATTTCAGCTAAGCACTGGAGTCAATAAAGTTAAACATGAATTAGGCCTATAGTGAAAGTGTCCGTACATGGTTGGGCCTAATCTCTGTCACACTTAGCATTCAGCGAAAAAGCGCCACTCATACTAAGTATGTTTATCACATGGAGTCTATACATACTTAAACGAAAAAAGATTAAACGGAAGTTAAACCATTATTATTATTATTATTATTATTATTATTATTATTGTTATTATTATTTTACCCCGGTGTAAAGAACCTGAGGTTTGATAAAAACGATTCAAGCAATACGTGCTGAATCGCCGCCCGGATACTCGAGGTCATCAATCGGCTTAAAAGAACTGTTGAAGCAGACTGCATTAAATCTTTGCAAAGTCATGGAAGGCCGTTGCCAAAGAAAAGATGTCTCTTGCTTATCGCCGGTTTGCTCTGCAATAAGGCTGTCTATGCCATTAATAAAGTCAACTCCTTCGGGATTCATCGGGCCCATGGTTTCAGTGGCCACTGGAATATAATAATAATAATAATAATAATAATATTTATTATTATTATTATTATTATTATTATTATCCACACACGCTGCCTATACATGTAGGATGGAAACAATTAATTTTTCTTAAAGGCCATATTGCCGAAAAGTTTTGTCTTAAGTAAAATAGACCAGTAGGGGGGTCTGGCAATACCTCCCTCAGCCATGATTTTTTGCTGTATGTTTGACTAAATATTCCCTTGACAATAATAATGATAACGACAATTAGAGTGCTACAGTCATCAATGACAACATCGAGCACTATTGAGACAAAATCAAGCCGGCGAGCAAAAAGAAAGTCCAAAAACGGTGCAAATTCCAAAATCCAGATAACCAGTCCAAAGTCCTTCAAGAATCAGAATTTTAAATCATACA
The DNA here is from genome assembly GCA_905160935.1 of Enchytraeus crypticus. Taxonomy (NCBI): domain Eukaryota; kingdom Metazoa; phylum Annelida; class Clitellata; order Enchytraeida; family Enchytraeidae; genus Enchytraeus; species Enchytraeus crypticus. Next base: position 72,570 of record CAJHZI010000333.1, read on the forward strand.
CAAGAGTCATATTTAAACTCATTTAATACCAGTTCAAGTTGTTTGTTCGACTCTTCGCTATCTCGCCATCTTGCAGTATGTTATCACCACCCATGACAATCGAAAGTGCTTCAGAAAGGTTATATTTCATTATAATCTCATCTAAAAGTTACAGGTATAATATGGTTTGAGTAGATTTTTGCACTATAATAAAAAGCGCTGTTTAGTAGGTTATACCTTTACTCTTCGTGTTGCAACCGATCAGTAGAAACTGACTGGAATTTAAACTCGCAGTGTTCTAGAATATTTAAGCGCATTAATTAATAAAGTTTGAGGTTCTAAGATTTGTGTTGAAGTGTAGAGCTCTGAATGATTCACAGTTAATGTAGAGAGTTAAGAGTGAATGTTTAAAGTAAATTAGTGTGAATCAGGTTAATAAAGTTTCAGTAAAATAATTGAATCATCATCCTTTCAAACAGTAGGCAAGTGTTTAGAGTACATGAATATGATCTCCATTGGATTTATTGGAAGTCACGATTTTATAAAAAAAAAAAAAAATATGAAACACGATCTATACTCAGTGTATATCCTTTGTATGCCTGGTGTATGTCTAGTGTAAGCTATGTCTGTGTATTGCTGGTATATGTTCGGTTTAAACTGGTGTATGTCTGGTGTTTTCAAGGTGTATGGGTGATGTATGGCTGCTGTATATCTGATGTATGGCTGGTGTATGGCTGGTGTATGCCTGGTTTATACCTGGTGTATATCCGGTGTATAGATGGTTCTGCCTGTTGTATGTTTGGTGTGCCTGGTGTATGTTTGGTGTGCCTGGTGTATGTTTGGTGTTCCTGGTGTATGTTTGGTGTGCCTAGTATATGTTTGGTGTGCCTGGTGTATGTCTGGTGCATGTCTGATGTATGGATTGTGTATACCTGGTGTACCTGGTGTACCTGGTGTATGGCAGATATGACCTATCTGTTTTCCCATAATTCACTTGTAGTTGTTACTGTTTTCAGACTCATAAGATAAATCTAAATGGCGAGTGCGAGTGTTAGTACAACACATAAAGAGGAGAAAGGTAAGGAAGACTATCTGGAATGTTCTCTTTGTCGATTAATATTCAAACAACCCAAACTGCTGCCATGCAAGGACACTTTCTGTAGGGACTGCTTAGGTAAATATATCAACGAGCAAAGTAGTGGCGGAGTTAAATGTCCTAAGTGTTGGGTGACATTTAGCGTACCAGAGGATGGAGTGGATAAGTTACATGACAACCCCTTCATGATTAGACTACTAAATCTAAAGGGTCCTAAAGGGTACAGGTTCACTTGTGAACCATGTGGTGGTATGGGAGAAATCAACATAGCGGAATCAGGGTGTAAGGAATGTCAACAGAAACTCTGTCAGAGATGTGTGAGACTGCATTCACAAAATAACAGCTCAAAGCGACACAAGTTGTCGACATAGAACAATGTGCTGGTAAGAATGATTGAGCAAATATTGTACACTTTCGGTGCTAATTAAGCCTACTGATTTATTGGAATTACAGATCTGAGCAATTTTAATTGATGATCATGTTACATGATCATCTCTCGTTATAACTATAGATTACTGTATCATATTCCTCCATAAGATTCCATGCTTCACCGTTTTCTCGTTCATTCGAATTCTTCTTTCTGTTCTCTCATAAATGGTAATTCCAGCAGCATTCAAGTCATCATCAAAGCTGTCCTTCCATTTCATTAGACCACCATAGTAACTGGGACCCCGGTCAAAAAGCCCACTGTTTCCTCTTGCCATTTACTTTGTATTTAAATGTCTTTGAAGAGTTCTATTTTCCTTCATGCGCTGCTGCACATGTCCTGGACTTTTCATTATTTTATTTTTGATGATTTTACTGTCTATTTGTTGAATTGTCCTGGGCTTAATATCGTCATTTGTTACGCTCTCTTTGTAACCGATTTAAGTATTGTCCTCTGCCCTTGTTTTCGATGTCTTTCAATTTACTTTCCATTGCCTTCGCTAATTTCCACGATTCACATCCGTAATTTAGTAGGTCTGAAAGTATCACGCAGGAGTTGAGAATTATTTGTTTAATTTTAAGCTGGACATCATGCCTTTTCTTGATTTTCTGAAGCTTGCTATATGTTGCTTGTGCTAACGAAATTCTTCTTTTAGTTTCAAATTCTAATCCTCTTTCTGCTTTCACTTCCGAGATAAGCAACCTTGGTTAAAACTTCAATTTCTTTTTCCTGAAATTTAAATCTTTTTTTATACTCGTTAATTGTTTAGTATTGACAAATATTTTTACGTATTTCACAACACTTTAGTCGTTGCCAGTAGATATATGGTACCTTCAGTACACAAACTCTTAAAATCCTAATTTTCGCTCACCACGCTCGCTCAAATTAGGATTTTAAGAGTTTCTCCACTGAAGGTACCATATATCTACTAAAGGCTCAATTTTTAGAGCCTAGTTGCCCCCTTATTTTTTCTCTCGAGCAAATATCTTGAAAAAATTAATTTTTAAATCGACCCAAATATTATAGGACTACTTTATGTTGCTCATTAATATTTCAGTGAATGTAATTTTGAGTACTAGATTTTTTCATTCATATAATTTTGTGTACTATAAATGGTACTAACAATTGAAGAGCTCCATAAACTAAAACCATTTTCTAATTTACAGTTAGATCGTAATCAAGTGGAAATAATTTTAGCCCGTAAATTAACGGACAAAGAATGGAAATCATATACTAAAGACTATCGCAAAATATTTACTCCCATAGTTAAACAAGCTGCTGCAAAGCGAAGATATATAAAGCCCTTTGACACAGAACAAGATCTTCACAATAAATACAAAACAATATTTTCTAAGATAGTCAACAGAAAATTTAAAACTGATGAAGAACCTGATGATAAGTATCATTTCTTAAAACCTCTGTTTAAAACTGAAGATTCCGATGATGAATTTTCTATACGCAAAGTATATGAATACTATAATGAAATGTACAGAACAACACTAACCCATTGGAAAGTGTCTGGTACAGCTAATTTGTTTAATATACACAAAATAATAATTGAATTAGTTGCAAAGATGACAGAGCATTTACCCCAAAACATAAGAATTCAAGTTAGTATTCAAACACCTTCAGGCAAGGAACCCCATACGTGCTTACTATCAAAAGATAAAGTAGCCAATAATCTTACAGAATGGACCAATTACTTTATAGATTACTATGATATGAATATTGAAGAATTAACTTTTAAATTAACTGCAATTGAACTACCTCAAGGAACTGGAAGACCGAATGTTATATCTAATCTCGACGATAAACATTGTATAGTTCAAATCAAGAACACTGACACAATATGCTTAGTAAGAGCAATATTAGTTGGTTTAACTTATAATCTAGATAAACTACAGGAAGTTTTTAAAGATAAGTTAACTGTTGAGGAAATAAGAAATATAAATTTCCGGAGACAAGGTATCCATACCAAAATCAATGAAGGTATATTTTCAGACAATGAAGTAAAATATTTACGTCAAGGAGGTGAAAAGAAGTTACAAACAGTATTAGCTCAAGCTTTTCACAGAATATACTCTATTCCTATTAAGGAATCAGGAAATGATTTTAGTGATATAAAGATAATAGAAGAAAAACTGGATATAGAAGTGCAAATATACAGTATGGACACTAGACAGATATACGCAGGTTTATCCAAACCAACAAAAATTTATTTAATTTTAAATAATAACCACTACAGTGTAATATCTAAACTTCCAGCTTTTCTAGGAACCAATGCTAGGAAATGGGAAGCAGCTGAAAAACTGAAATGTGAGGCGTGTAAAAATCCTACTCAATGTAATAAAGAAAATAAAATTAAATGCAAAACATGCGGAAAGGTATTTTATAGTCAATCATGTTACGATAATCATATCAAAAATAAAAAATGCATTGAGCATTCATACGTATGTCAGAATTGCTATAAATTTTTCAAAGTTAAAGATAGAAAACCTGAGGATCATAAATGTGGAGAAAAGTTCTGTTCAAACTGTAAAAAGTGGAATATTGGAGAACATAAATGTTTTATGCAAAGAAAGAAATTAAGGGAATCTAGCGAAAAGTACATATTCTATGATTTCGAAACTACTTTAGATAGTAATGGAAAACATATAGTTAATTACTGTATAGCTCAGTACTTTAATGGAGATGAGTATATATTTCATAACGCCAATGATTTTTGTACATGGGTATTTACTAAAAAGCATAAAGATTATACTGTTATAGCGCATTATGGAAAAGGTTACGATTTTCAGTTTGTACAAGAATGGCTCATATCTCATACACAAGTTGCAAAACCAAATGTAATATATAACGGACAAAAAATACTGCAACTTGAGGTGAAAAGAGGTTATAACATAAGATTTATAGATAGCTTATCTTTTACAATGCAGCCTTTGAGAGATTTTCCTGAAACCTTTGGATTAGTAGAATTAGCTAAAGGGTACTTTCCACATGAATTTAATAAAGAAGAAAATCAAAACTACATTGGAAAATATCCTGATAAGAAATACTATGGTTATGAACAAATGGTTAAGAAAGATAAAGAGGTGTTTGATAAATGGTATGAAAAAGATCAGACCTTTGACTTTAAGAAAGAAATGTATAAATACTGTAAATCTGATGTAGATATACTAAGAAGGGGTTGCTTAAATTTAAGAGAACTATTCCTACAGATATCCGAAATAGATCCATTTCAGTACATGACGATAGCTTCTGTTTGTCAAGCTATTTTTAGAAATGAGTTCTTACCCCAAGATACTATTGGTGTTATAAACGAGCTTGAAACCGATAATTACTCAATAAAATCAATAAAATGGCTTAAACATGAATCTTTAAAGCAGAATATAAATATTAAACATGCTTGTAATGGAGGGGAACATTGCATTGTAGTAAATAACGCTCAGAAACTAAAAGTAGATGGCTTTTGCGCAGAGAATAATACAATATATCAGTTTCACGGATGTTACTTTCACGGATGTCCTAACTGTTACAATGAATTAACAATGAATAAAGTATCAGGTGAATATATGTATAAATTATATGAAAAAACTTGCAGAATTGATAAAGCAATACGAGAAGCTGGATATAATTTAGAAACTATTTGGGAACATGAATTTGATAATAAAGCTGAAATGAAAAACATATCTTTAAGTGAATATGATTTAATGGAGCCCCCAAACATAAGAGATAGTTTTTTTGGTGGTAGATGTGAACCGATAAAGCTACTTCATGATTGTAAAGCAAATACTGAACAAAGAGGAAGATATATAGATGTAGTAAGTTTGTATCCTACAGTTATGTATTACGATAAATATCCTACTGGTCATCCTACTAGAATAAAAAAAAAAAAAAAATATGATTACAATTGGTTTGGTTTTATATATTGTAAAGTTATACCTCCACGAAATTTATATCAACCTGTACTACCTTACAAGCAGAAAACTAAACAAGCTCATAAACTATTATTTGGGTTATGTAGAACATGCATGAATAGAATAGATTTAAAATGCATTCATCAAAAACCTGTAAAATGTAAATCAGATTGTAAAGGTAAAAAGTGCGCAGAATGTATATCTGTTAGAAAATTTATGAAGCAAAACTGCAGTGAATGTTACAATATTAGAAATGGAGAATGCTTTCATACAGATGATGAAAGAGCTATTACAGGGATTTGGTGTACTAATGAAATTGAAAAGGCTCTAGAAAAAGGCTATAAGATTGAACAAATTTATGAGGTACAACATTTTGAGAGTGCTAGTAATGATTTGTTCAAAGGGTATATAAAAAAGTTCTTGAAAATTAAACTAGAAAGCAGTAAATTTGATTGTTCTGAAGAAGAGTACAGACAAAAAGCCCGGGACTTGGGTATTGAATTAGGTAAGTTAGAATATAATCCAGGTTTAAGATTTATAGCTAAAATATGTTTAAATTCATTATGGGGTAAATTTGGTCAAGTACCTAAACATAGACAAAATAAATATATAGATAACGAGGTAGAATTCTATCAAACTGTACTGAATGATAAAATAGAAAGCTTGTCTCTATCATTCTTAAATGATTCCATAGTTTATGCATCCTATGAAACTAAAGATCAATTCGTAAAAACAAGTTATAATACTAATATTTACATCGCATGCTTTACTTCAGCTTGGGCTAGATTAAGATTATATGATATGATTGATAGATTGGGAAAAAATGTATGTTACATGGATACAGATAGCGTTGTTTATATTGAAGATGAAACTAATAAGTACATATTTGAGAAGTACATAGGAGATTCCTTAGGAGAATGGACAGATGAATTAAAAGGTAAGTACATTGAATTTTGGGCTTGTGCTCAATCAAAAGATTATGGATACATATTAGATGATGGAAAATACAAAGGAAAAGTTAAAGGATTCAGAGTAACATCTGAAACTGAGAATAAGATGAATCACCAAGCTAGAGTTGATCTTATTAAAGGTAGTATTTCTAATGTGGATATTAAATATACTCAATTTACTATTAAAAATAGTCAGATATTTACAAAAGATTTATTAAAGCAATGGGGATTTCAATTTGATAAAAGACGTATAGTAAGAGTGAGCGATAATGAAATATATACATTACCATATGGATATTGAAATTTTATTTTAATTATTTAATTACCTAATAAATGAGTGATCGTCTAACAGGTGATTTAATTAGAAGAGTGAAAAAGTATGATACAGAAGAGGAAAGACAGCAAGCAAAATTAAGAGCTTATAAGAAATATGCAGCTAAAAAATACTACTGTGAAATTTGCGATAAAACCATGACACTGTATAATTACTCAGACCATATTAAAACAATACTTCACGTTAAAAATTTTCTTTCATATATAGAATCCTCTAATAAATAAGAGGCACATAAAATGGACACCCGAGAGGAAGATATTTTAAGTTATTTAAGAATGATATCAGAAGAAGAAAGGTTAGGGTTTGGGTATTCTTCTTCTATATCTATAATCAAGACTCATCTTAATGAGAAGCTTAAACAAGTGCGTAGCTCAAAAGAAGTAATAACTTTAGAAGATATAGCTCTGAGTAAATTATTATTAATGAAAATTTATGGGGAAATATCAGTCGACGACAATAAAAAATTAGAACACATGTTGAAATATGGAATTAATACCGATAAACTTACATTTGATACTTTCAATGTAATATATAGGATATATGGTCAAAATTTTCAATACCCAGTTTGGTACTGGAACAGTCATTGTAAAGGATGTACAAGATGTTTAGGAGACGTCATAGGATACACTCGGGAAAAGAGAGGTTGGTGTATACATTGCAACTGCAAAGAATTTATTGCTTTTAGGAGAGGAACCGTAGCAGCAAATGAGTAGCAAATTCTTTTGCAAGTAGTAAATGAATACATCTAATGTTACAGTTAAATCTTATCTACCTTCAGAAAAAGAGAGGGTAAGATCTAAATTGCAACAAGTTAAAGATAAACATAGATCTTTTACTCAGACTAATAAGCAAGGAATTCCTAAAGATTTTAATGAATTGAAATTAATAAAGTATAGGGAACATGCTATAACATTTTTAAATGAATACATGAATATAGATAAGAAAACTACTAAATCAGAATATTGTAAATCCAATCACATAAGTCATAATTCCCTAAATAATGCATTAAAACTCATGGGCCATGCAACTACTAGAAAAGCGCCTAAAGCTAAACCAATTAAGACCAAATCAAAGCAATCTAGACCTATAATAAAAGCTGGAAAAATTCTTAATGATGAAGAAATTAATGAAATAATTGAGAATAGTCTAGCCAATTTATCATTAGTAAATGGATCTGATACCTAGAGACGAAAAGCTTAAATGGAGTAATGAACTGAAACCAATTCTTTCAGAAATGAATAAATTATCTGATGCAGATAAAATACAAGGATTTAGAAATGAAGTTACTGATAAATATGTTGCATATAAAGCTCTAAACTATACTATGCAGCAATTGACTCTAGTGGATTGTGATAGAAAAATGTTAGAAAAAGAAGTAGAAGAGTTAAAATATAAACTTGAAAACTTAGGGAATTATGATGAAAATAGATTAATGGAATTTAGAAATAAAACTGTAATTGTTCCTTCTACTGATTGTGAAATAAATGATAGAGCTAAAAGAATATTTATGCGAAATCAAGCTAGAATAAAGAAATTGAATGAGAATATAAGTAAACAGTTAGCTAATAAATGAGCAGTGAAATAACGAAACTTGAGCTAAATATAGCATTATTGATAAAACAGAACAACCGTCAGAGATGGATATGTATCCTATTATTAATATCGAATATCATTACACTAGTTAGTTGGTTTTTTCTTCAGCAAAATTGGTTCAACAGTGAATCTGAAACATAATAAAGCCCTAAATCTATAAACATTAAATTTTTCTGCAATAATAACTCTAATTCTTCATTATTTCTATTTGGATCTAAATCCCTCACAAATTTTGAAATAAAGCGTCTAATTTTCATTAGAGGTGTACCATCTTCAGGTGTTGTAATTAATTTAGAGCGAACTAGATATAGTTTCAAATCCGTAAATATTTTTCTCGGTAGTTCTTCAATTATTGTTATAATTAAACACAATAAATCAGTGATATACATAGAAGGAATTCGTTCCACGTCAGAATGGATTTCTTCAGTATTATATAATTTATTATATTTAGAAGTAATATTCTGTAAATAAGTATATTTTTTATTAAATTCTTCAACATATTTAATAGGAAATTCTTCAGAATATTTCATTACCATACTGTCCACAAGAAGACAAATGAACATTAGTTTCTTAGTATTAACATTATCACTCTTATTTAGAAGATATTTTTTCCTTGAATCTGTATCATTTTTCAACAGACTAAAATATTTTTCACAATATCCCTTACTAATACCATCTGTATCTGCTTCAGGATCTTTAACGTTAATTATACGATTATTATTCATGTTTAAACTACCAGTCATTGAATCTCCATTTTTACTTAGCTTTGAATTTAAAACAGGTTGCACAGTATCTTCTATATGTGGAGTGGCTAGTTGCACTGCAGCTAGAGTAGTTTCTTTTTTAATCTTGCTTTGCAAGTTGACAACTTCGTTGGCAATATCGGTAACAAACCCTTTTGTAGCTACATCGTTATCATTAATTGGTAATGTTACATTTGTTATTCTATTATCATTTAAACTGATATCTTCAGTAATATTTCGATCAAGTTTTGTATCTAAAGCAGCCTGAAAGGCTACCTGGACTTTGTCCAGAATTCTAGATAAGGTTTTAATACTAGAATCATTTACCTTTTGTTTACCTATAGAACCAGATTTTAAAATAGAGTTGTTGTTCATTTACTATATTTTAAAACCAGTAAATCAGAACAAAGTTCTGCGACAACAAAGTTGGAGATGACTCAATACAGTAATCACGGAGTTAAACTTACACCTGGGCAGGCAACTAAAATTAAGCATGCTTATGATAATGGATGTGAAGTAATAATAAGACTATCTAAAAACCAGTTAACGGGAGATATTATTCTTCCTTTATCGGCAACTCAATTAAATAAAATTAAAAAAGCTAAGGGTGGAGTGGAATTGAAACTTAGTAAATCTCAACTTAAGCATATGGAAAAAACTGGAGGTTTCTTACCACTACTTGCTGCAATTCCAGCAGTTCTAGGTGCTTTAGGTGCAGCAGGTGGGTTAGCTGGGGGTATAGCCAGTGCAGTAAATTCTAGTAAACAAGTATCTGAAACGGCGCGACATAATCGAGAAATGGAGAAAATAGAAAAAGATAAAATAGGGGTTAATGGAAAATCCATTTTTGGTCCAAGATCAATAAGTGGAGATTTATTATTGCAAGCCTTAAATAATTATGGTATAGGAGGAAATACAAAAGGCCTTAGAGGTGCTGTCTGGGGTAACGGTTTATACTTAGAACGAGAAGGATCAGGAATTTTACTTAAAAAAACAAAACCTTGCAAGTGTTAACTTTTCCTAAATTTCTACGTAAATTTCCTTTACCCCTAAAGCCATTAAGTAATTTTGACATTATAGATAAATGTAAATCAATTAAAAATTTTAACGGAGTATTTATGAGAGATGAGTTAAAAGGAAAGATTAGCAATGACGAAAGCTTAATATGCAATATGGATGATACCAAGGGTCAAGGAACCCATTGGGTTAGTCTTTATAGTAAGGGTAAAAATTGTTATTACTTTGATAGTTTCGGATTTGAACCACCATTAGAAATTAAGAATTATTGCTCAGAAAAGGATGGGTATTTTAGTACGTATAAAATTCAAGCTAGAGATGAAGTTATATGCGGCCATTACTCTATTTATGTTATTAATGAACTTAACAAGAGGCAAAGTTTTCATGATATATTGCATGAATTATTCCAAATCTGTCGAAGACAGCTAGCAACTTCGTAGCTAGTAAATCAGAACAAAGTTCTGCGTCAACAAAGTTGAAGAACTAATGTCTCTAAAAACAGACTTTTCACAAATACTAATACCTCTATATGGTAATAAAAAACACAGTAAGCATGCTGATATTTTTCCTAAAAATGTATTTATGATAATAGCCGGTAGTACGGGGTGTGGAAAAACTAACCTGATGCTTAATTTCTTACTAAATAAAGTTCTAAAATACGATGACGTGATGATATACACCACAACCCCTTTTCAAGATGCTTACAGATATCTCCAGGACAGTAATGAGGAATTTAAGAAGCGCAATGGCATAACAAATGACATTATTACTTTGTACAATTCTAATGAGTCGAGTATTGTAAGCCCTGAAGAACTTGATAAAGATAAAACCCATATTGTAGTTTTCGATGATGTTATGAATGAGGATCAAAAAGTTATGACAGATTACTTTTGCAGAGGTAGACACAACAATGTAAATGCATTTTATTTATGCCAAAGCTTACATCAGTTAAAAAAGCATGGAATACGACAAAATGCTAATATATTTATTTTATTTCATCAAGATAAAAAGACATTGAAATATTTCTATGATACACATATTTCTGGGGATATGGGGTTAGAAGAGTTTGAAAAACTTTGTGATAAAGCATGGTCTAAAAACCACGGGTATATTGTTATCAATCTTTGGGAACCTCCTGAATGTGGTCGATATCTCTTAAATTATGATACTTTATATTTACCGACTAAAGTCTGTAAAGATCTTCCTTCATCAAAGATGAAGCAGAACGCAGTTCTGTATCGAAGATGAAGTATATATTCCAAACATATTCATAGAAATACATAGAAATACATAGAAGTACATAGAAATACATAGAAACATCTAGAAATACAAAAATAATATTATATAAATATGATGGTGAAATTTGATCCTACAACGTACAGTAAGGTTAAAAATGAGGTTAAGGAAATGTTCCGAGATGAAAAAGTTGGTAAACAACAAACATACGAGAGTCAGTCAGAATTATTCAAACCAATCATAAATACTACTAAAGAAGCTATGCAAAATGTTACTGATGAGAAACAAAATTTAAATAAAATTTTAGCAAATGAACAAAGACTTGCTTTAAGAGATGTGATACAAGAAATGTCAGGTCTTACTGATGTATTTAGTGAACCAAAGGAATCTACTCCAATTACTCCAAGAGTTAACTTAAATAAAGAATTTAACGAAACAGATATAGAAAATTTAGAAGACTTAAGCTTTCCACTTCCCAGTGAGGTGTTTCATAACATTGATGAAATTCCTGAACTTCTAAGAGAGGTTACAACAAAAATAAAAAGTCTAGCACAAGAATTTCGAGATGATCGATTATCTAAGAAGTCGGATAGAGAGAAAGAGATATATAATTCACAAAGGGTTACGTTAGATAAATATAAGAACAGGTTAAAGTATATTCAGGAAAGTAAACAAGTAGTTGGAGAGGGTAAAAAGAAAAAGAAACTTGTTAAAAAGAAATGTGGAAGAGGGAGACCTAAAACAAACTATGCTTTAGTATATAGTGATGCAAATGATTTACTTCAAAAATTGGAAGAATATATTGCTGCATATCACGCAGGTAATAATGGAGTTTATAATACTATTATTACTATTTTGGATGAGTTATTGAACAATAAAATTATCTGTAAGGATACCCATGATCAAATCTTAAAGAGTAATAATCTTCACTTATAGTGACCTTTGGTCACGTCTTTACTGATTTAAAATCAGTAAATACAAATGGCAAAGCTAACATTATCTAGTAATACAACCGATTTTACCACAACTCTAAATCCCCCAATATTCCTCGATACAAGTAAAAAATATGAAGCAGCCTTTTTATCATTACACACCTATAATTCTGTACCAAATATTACAGAAACTAATAATAAATTTAAATACTCTACAGATAAGGGGGTTAGTTGGAAAACGATAACATTTGAAAGGGGTGCTTATGAACTGGCTGAAATTAATTCAAAAATAAAGCTCACAGAAGAAATTTCTGAAATTGAAATAGACTATTATAAACCAACGTTTAAAACAATACTTGTTATACCTAATGAAAACTATATGGTAGATTTTGGAGTAGAAAATTCGATAGGTAGAACTTTAGGATTTACAAATGAAAAGTTGGGTTTGGGTACTCATCAATCACCAAACATAATAGATATAGAAAAAGTAACTCAATACTGGTACACTGTGATATCATTATTGGTACTTACGTTAATAGTTCTCGATCAAATGTTATATATAACTTTACACAAAGAGTAAGTCCACGATATAAAGTAATAGAGAGACCAAGTCCTGAATTAATATTTCTTCCAGTTGTAGGAAGACCCGATATACAAAGTATTAGGATATGGTTAACAGATCAGGATAATAAACCTATTGACTTGATGGGAGAAAAAATTACTATTGACATATTGATTAGAGAGGTCAGATCTTTTATATCTGTTTAAATAAAGATGATCGTAAAAAAGAAGAATCAAATGTATGCCCCTTCGGGGGTCCAGAACAAACTTCTGTACACCTCTAAAAGAAATATGATATATGGTTACGGTTTTGTAGATACGCTGAAAGATATTGGTTCTTATATTACTCAAAATAAAGATCTGATTGCTAAACCTATGCTATCATCTTTAGGGGAAATAGGAGCTTTCGCTCTTACAGAAGGAAGTAAAGCTTTAATTAAGAAACTCTCTACTGATAAGAAGAAGCAGTTAGATGATAATTCAAAACAAATACTGGAAAGATTGGTAACTGGTAGTGGTATTCAGAAATTTTAATTTCTGCTTCATCAGAGACGAAGTAAAAGATTTTAATACCAGTAAATGCAGACAGAAATAGAAAATGACGCACTTATATTACAAAGTCAAGTACTTGTTGATAACAGTATTGAAAGAAAAGATTTTAAGACTTTTATTCCTCAAAGTAAAGCAGATTTTAATAATTTTGGACACACAATTGAAATTAGAATCCCAGCGAGTGATACTTATTATATTCCTTCTCAAAGTTATGTGGAAGTAAAAGGGCAGTTAGTTCGAAATGATAACGATAATGCTTATGCAGCTGATGCACAAATAGCTTTAATTAATAATGCTATAATGTATATGTTTTCAAGTATTCAGTACAGATTAGGTGGGCAAATAATGGAAACTTTAAATTTTCCTGGACAAACTACATCAATGTTAGGTTATCTAATTTATCCGGATGATTTTAACAGTAGTTCAGGTCTTAAACAATGTTGGAGTAAAGATACATCTCCTAGTGCAGATAGTAACGAAATTAGTGCATCGGTTAATATACCTGCAGCAGGTTATAGGCCTACTAGAAATAATAATTTTAATCAGGGTTTTGATGTGCGCAGGAAACTTCTTATGAGTTCTGATCCTAGAGGAAACTTTTCATTCATTATACCTTTTTCTCATATTTTTGGATTCTCAGAATATGACAAGGTTTTATATAATATGGAACATATTTTAAAATTCACAAGAGGTAGTGACGATTTACCAATACATAGAGCAAATGGCGTTCCTAATGGCAAAATATCACTGAATGATATTAGATGGATTATTCCACAAATAATACCGTCTCCAGTTAAAAGAACTCAGCTGCTAGAATTAGTAAAAAATAAAGCACTAATTCCATTACATTTTTGTGCAAGAAGTGATGAGCATACTACTGTAATTCAAAATGTCCGTAGTTTTAACTGGATGTTAAATAGTTCAGCAGGTGTAGAAAAGCCTAGATGGATAATACTTTCATTTCAAACTGATAAGATTCGTACCCAAGAACAAAATCCAGCTATATTCGATCATGTTAATTTAAGCTCAGCTTGTGTTAAGTTAAATGGGGATAGATATCCATCAGATTATATAGATGTAGATTACGCAAAAAATGATTTCGTTAAACTTTATGAAATGGCTGAAAATTTCAAGAAAGATTATTATGGAATAAATAATTTAATAGGTGGTAATCAAATAAATTTACTAAGTTACAAGGAGTTATATCCTATTATAGTATTTGACGTGAGGCATCAGAGTGAACAAGTAAGATCTAATGTAATGAGTATTAGTCTAGAACTAAAATTTAATCAGCCTATACCTGCTGAAACTCATCTCTATGCTATAATACTATCAGATAGATTATTTAGACTAACGTCTGATGGACAGACACCCAGAATGGAAAGTTATTAGGAAATAAATACTGACTTTCTGTCAGATCTTTTATATCTTTTAAATAAAGATATAAAATATGTACTGTTTAAAATGTAGAGCAGTAACTAATTCAACAAATATACAAGAAAGAATTTCTAAAAATAACAGAAAAATTTTAATTGCTGTATGTGCACTATGTGGTAAGCAAAAATGTAAATTTATCGCAAGCACAGAATTATATTCTGCTTCCTTCATCAAAGATGAAGCAGAACACAGTTCTGTATCAAAGATGAAGAAAAATGGTCAAGGTGTATTTAATAATGTTCTATCAAAAATCGGAAATACTATTGGTGAATTACACTTGCCATCAAATGAAGGAGAATATGTAAAAAATGGGTCCTTTAATAATCAAAATAAGTATTCTTATTGCGGTCCTGGTACAAAGTACACACAAAGAAATAGAGAAGGGTATAAGGGTATTAATGAGTTGGATAAAATGTGTAAGTTACATGATCAATTTTATACAGAAAATACTGATACAGCTAGTAGAAATATTAGCGACGAGGCTTTAGCGCATAGGGCCTATGAAATTTCTAACGATTCTAAATTTGACAGTACTCAAAGAAATATGGCAAAACTAGTGTATTATATTATGAAAAATAAAGCAAGGTTTGGACTCGGTCATTCAAAAAACTTAAAGAAGGGTTCAATTTAAATTTTTGTAATCGAAAACAAAAATTTAAATCAGGACCCTTTGAAGATCTTGCAGAAGAATTACATAAGCCTGTTAGACGAAAGTTCGAGAAAAGGAAAGTAGAAGTGTACACTGTAGATGATATTTGGGGTGCAGATTTAGTTGACATGAAGGAATGGAGACAGATAAATTATGGATATAAATACATGTTAAATGTTATTGACGTATATTCAAAATATGCATGGAGTGTACCGTTGAAAGATAAGAGGGGTGACACTGTCACTGAAGCCTTTAAATATATAGTTAAGGAATCGGGTAGGTGTCCTAGACATATATGGGTAGACCAAGGTTTAGAATTTTATAATAAAAATATGGATCAGTGGTTAGAGGAAAATAACATTAATAGATATTCTACTTATGGAGAACATAAATCGTGTGTTGTTGAACGGTTTAATAGAACGTTAAAAGAAAAGATGTGGAAAAGGTTTACAGCTGAAAATACTAGGAACTGGGTTGATATGTTTGATAGATTAATTACTGAATATAATAATACGGTTCATAGTACTACAGGTATGACTCCTGCTAAATGCAGTAAATTGAAAAGTGTAGAAATTTTTGCACAAGAGAAACCTGTCAAGAAACCTAAATTTAAAGTTGGGGATAGAGTAAGAATTAGTCGAATAAAAGGTGACTTTGAAAAAGGTTATATACCAAATTGGTCTGAAGCTATATACGTAGTACATGTAGTAAAACAAACTAGGCCTATAACTTATGTTTTAAAAGATATGAGGGATGAGGTATTAGAGGGTAGTTTTTATGAACAAGAACTACAGAAAACTAATCAAGAAACTTACAGAATAGAAAAAGTACTACAAAAGAAAAAAATTAAGGGTGTTGAACACGCTTTAGTTAAGTGGATGGGTTATAGCGATAAGTTTAATGAATGGATACCAGTTAAAAATTTGTATAGGCCTACTATATAGAACACATTTTGTATTATTACAGCATGCAGCTATATAATAATTGTTATATAGCTGCATGCTGTAATAATCACATTACAGGAGATTAGATACTTTACATAAAGCGTAAAACTCGCAGCATCGAGCACTATGGCAAATAAAAGATACCCAATCCAATAGCCCTTGGTCGATGGATACCTACATTTAAATATCGTGTGTCTAAAACTGTTAACTATTTTAAATAAAAAGTTAAAAAAATTGAAAAAACTAAAAGAGGACCACCGCCGCAGTCGGAATTGAACTCGGGCCGAATACTACTGCCACTAGTATTGGCTGGTCTACGCTCTAACCACTACGCTACGGGGCCCCCTCTGATTACAGTGTAATAACAGCGATATTTGAAGACTAGTTGCCTGTTACGTTGTCGCGGCATTTTTGAAATACAATATATATATAACTTTCACAATTTTGAAGTTATCAAGAATTAATTCACATTAATTGTTTAATGTTCATTCGTGTTTACAAAACTTGTAATATAATGCGTAAATAATATATTATAATAGTAAGTTATTAATTATTAATATTATTTAATAATGCATTTCTAATCATGAGATGTCACTAACAACTTCCATTAAAAAAAGTGTTCCCACATATTTGAATGATACTCGTTATATTTGGTATTAGAGATTATTATTATCGATGTTGTGTAGTTTAATTATAAATATTACACGTTATATTTTAGCTTAGAGTCAGTAGATATATGGTATCTATAGTGGACAAGTCCAAATCCTAATTTTTACGCATTTGAGCGAGAAATAAGGAAAAAAAAAGGAAAAAAAGAAATAGAAAAATAAGGGGCAATAATAAAAAATTTAAAAAAATAAAATAAAAAAATAAAAAATAAATAAATAAAATAAATAAATAATAAAAAAAGAAATAGAAAAAATAAGGGGCAACTAGGCTCTAAAAATTGAGCCTTTAGTAGATATATGGTACCTTCAGTGGAGAAACTCTAAAACTCCTAATTTGAGCGAGCGTGGTGAGCGAAAATTAGGAGTTTTAGAGTTTGTGTACTGAAGGTACCATATATCTACTCCTAAGATTTTAGAACTCAATGACTAACAAGTGTTTATTGTTTACAATAACTGATAGGCTACTCGCGTATTGGTATAGGCCTATTGCTGATACTGAAAATAGAAAAAAAGGTTATTTACAACGTTTGTATTTTATGTTTTCATCGCATAATTTTAAAATTTCAAAGTCTAAAATTCCTAAATTAAGTTTCATCTTTCACATAACTTTAATTTGCTCTTATACAACCTGTTTTTGATATTTCTATTGCTAACTAGGATATAAAATATTCTGGCATTCGTCTCAGAACCTAATATGAGATCTAGGAGTTTGAAAAACTTAGATTTCATGAATGAAATATTTCTAATTCGTGACTGTAAGTAAAACATCTGAAAGTAACTTTTATTGTAGTGGAATATAGAATTTCTTAGAATTTCTATGGATGGGCATGATATTTAAAAGCACTCATCGCTAAAACACCTTTTTTTCTGTTATATAATGCACTAAGAAGATTCTGACGACGCTCTAATATTCAAACTACACGTGCTTGGACTTATAAAGTTGAGTTGTGTGACCTTAGGCCACAGTTTTTGTGTGATCTTAGTATAGGCAGATGATGTCATCAAATGGAGAGATGTAACTTTAAGCTGATAAGTCGTTTTGCTCCAGATTTTTCCATATTCTAATTTAAATTAAGCATCAGGAGCCTCTGGAAGCCTATCTAGCGATTGTCTTCAGGTTATCTAGCACTGAAGAAAATCTTTGCCATTTAGATACTGTCGTCTGCGTAGGAATACATTTTACATTAAATTAGCCAGTTTAGTTTTAAATAGTTCTACACAGAATAATGCCACGAAGCCTAGCAGATATTCTTTTAGATCTCTCGTTATTCACCATCATCTTCGTGCAAAACTCTACAACTATGCATTTGTAATCGAACAGATATGAACTCTATACAACAAAATCATCATTAGAGAATTGTGCATACGACACAGTATACCTAGGCAATCCATTACCGTGTCGAGATCCTGTATATTTTGTGGCGACCTCGTAGGTTTAGGCGCTCACTATATTGTAGTTTAGTGGTGCCCCGTACAATGAGTCTACCCTGTATTATACCAATATAAGATGCAGTACTGTTAGGTGACAGACTCAAGCCTTTGACGTACTCGACTCTAGAAGCTGTTGTCTGATCACTACTCCACATAGGCCTATACATGTAGTTTCCCGTTTCCTCAGTGTCAAAGGTCGATTCGATATATATTAGTATGTATTTAGTATGTATTTGTATTTGTAATTGTATTTTTAGTGAAGTATTTAATGATACTGCCGGATAAGTAAAGTTAAGGTTTAAAGTATTGAGTTTTATTAAAGTGAGATCCTAGGCGGTAGCTAAGCTAGGGCAAGTGACCAATGAGGGCATGCCTAAACAGGAAGTGAGGAGAGATCGAAGTTGGCAGAGTGAAAACACGGACGTAAAACGTGCCGAAGTTGAAAAGAGATTTAGGAGATTTGAGGAATCTCAAAGGTAGACGAATTGAAGAGCAATTCGAAGGGTTCGGGTATTCGAACTATTTGTAGTTCATCGAACAGTCGATGAGAAGGGAGTGATTTTATAGAAGGTCGAAGAGGGAAGAGAGTTCCATCGAAACATTCCAACCTAGGGATAATCTTAGAAGGTATCCTAGTAGTCGAATGGTCGAGAAGAAAGTAAAGTAAAGCGTAGGAATTTATGCTAAAGAGCGTAGTAGTAATTTGTATGTTAAAAGTAATTATATGTAATATAAAATACTTACTATGGCGATATTTGTAGTGAACTGTTATTAGATACAAAAGTATAATTTTAAGTTATTCTCATTTCACGTACACGTGCTATTTGAAATCGTTTTAGTTTTTGTTCTACTGTATATCCGTGTGTTATTTTATTTCTTTCGTATTAAATTAATATTTAATTTAATACAGTCGTTGAAGTTATCAATCACTAAGTAAGATATCTAGACTCAGTCAAATCGAGGACATGTAAAAATTCCAAAAATAATTGTTAGAGGCATCTTATTAGGAATTTGAACCCTGGACTATTTGATGTCAGGTCCTTATTTTACCTCAGATTAAAAATTGTAGAATCAGGTTCCTGACACTCAGTTAGATGGATTAATTACCATATAATCCTGGGGGAATTTACTCCTCATATAAAACATATAATCGCTTGACGACTCAAGCGAACATGGTCGTGTCTCTGTACTGACCAAGGGTATCTAGGCCCCCGAGGTCCGGGGGCGCGGTGTGGGGACCGAGGAGACGTAGCGGCCTCCCCGTGACCAGGGAGAGGGGGTTGTCCACTCTCCCGCAGGCTAACAGCCGACCAAAGGCTCTCCTGAACTTGATGGACATGAGGTTGTAGAGGATCGGATTGATGGCAGAGTTGAGGTAAACCATGAGTCGACAGAGCAACATTATCCACACGTTCTCCAGGCGTGATCTGGCGAATGAATTATACACAACGTGAAGTCTGTAGGGCAGCCAGAGCACGGCGAATAGACCCACGACAACCGCTAGCATCTTTATCACCTGTTATAATATATTATCAAATCTGTTAGACTAAATATTTGCATATAGGCTAATTTCTTTCTTTTTCTTTTATTTTTTAGTTTCGCTTTGTTTGTTTGTATGTTGGTATCTACCATATAATGGTGAATAGAGGAATATGATATCCATAACATTGACAATGTATAACAACAATAATAATTATTACTATTATATTCGGTGATATACTTTCATGCTGGCTAAACATGAAAGTCATAAAGAGTTGTTTTATATAAACTATTAAGAATTCTAATGTTGCTAAATGAAAATACATGTGTAGGCTAATTGTAAGATTTAAATATGACATGAAAGATGTTCCGTATCAAAATTAGATGATAGAGAGACAATATAAATTAGTTACAAGGAATAATAGTATAACCAAAGCCAGAAAGGGAATTCGGTTTGCGAGCGCCTAGGCTCCAGAAATTGTTTAAATTGTTTCTAAACTCGACCCTAGTTAAATTGGGATTCGAGAGAAGAAGAAGATGATGATGAGTTCTAGAGAATAGTATATATGCTATTAATATGGAAACTACATCCTCTTTTTATTGCTGGTTCAAGCTGACTGTACTATTATTAAACGATGAATTCTCCACAGCTATAAAGGCATAGTATTATCTCTATCAACTTGCTTAATAGCCCCCGTAAGCTAAACGCTTGGATATTATGTCTGTGTTTTCATAATCGTTTGGTAGAATGACTTAGCTGCATTTAGAATGACTTCTCTTATACTAATACATATTCTAATTTATATCGCTTTCATTAGGAAGCCTAATTGTTAGAAGTAATTTGAAGCTCATTATCGCAATTCGATGCTAAAACGTTTTCAAGTTAGATGACTGTTGATAACACGTATAGCATAGCATATGTATGCATAAAATCTATATATGCATATGCATGCATATATCTAAGATAATATTATTGTATAGTCTATCTAAAATATATTATTAAATTATATATTATATATATATATATAATTGTAGTATATCCGCTACAATTAATAACACATAATTATCTTAGATTACATACATGCTGGATGAAGAGAGAGAGAAAGAGAGAGAGAGAGAGAGAGAGGTCGTGAGAGAGATCATATTACTGGCTCCAGCCAGTTGCGATATCGTTGAGATACTCTACCTCGGATCAGTATGTTCGGGGTTCAAATCCTGGGCTCGCCCGTCACTGACGTTGTGAGGATACTGACGCTAACATTAGCTTTGCATTAGCTTTTTTACATGAGTGTAGGGCCTACCTATAGAAGCTCACCCCACTGACTCGTGGGCAATCGAACATTGCTTTACATAAGAATCCAACATCGAGTTTCTGATTACTCGATATCTTGCGCTGCAAACGTTCTGTACAATTTATATGCAGATAGAGGTCAGCTAACTGAGTGGAAAAACATAGATCCAGTGTTAGGAATGTCTCGAGTCAAAGACAATGCCTCATTACACTTTGGACCTCTACAGTTTATCTGCAAGGCGTACTGAATAAATGAACTCTCTATAAATGAACTCTCTCTTTCTTTCTCTCTCTCTCTTCCTCTTTCCAACTTTATCTCTCTCGCACTCTCTCTCTCACCCTATCTATATGTATTTTGGGGTTTAACTTTTTTGTTTCATCTGCGGGGTATGAATTTTCTGTTTCTATATATAATTATATATACATGTATAAATATATATATATATATATATATATATATATATGTATGTATATGTATATATATATATATTTATTTATTTATTATTATTTATTTAAATATTTATATTTATATACAAGCACATCTCTCACGCATACTTTATTTACATGCAAATATATCATGTATTCTTTATATACATTTACATCTCTCATGTATACCTTATGTACATGTACATCTCTCATGTATACTTTATCCACATGTACGTGTACATCTTTTTCATGCATTAATATCCATGAGGTGCAATATATCTCAGTTACGCTACATGCTGTAACAATATCCAGCAGTATTTATAACGGCCTGACGTATTCACCCTGGGGCTCAAGGGTCGATACTTTAGCCATTTATAGATTTATTATTGCCAATTTATAGTCGCGCAATCCATAACTCACTATTAATCACTCCCAGCAATGGACTATATTTCACTGCGGTTTTTTCCCTGTGGAATGAAAAGCAGCTCGGTCTCATAGGCCGTATATCAGAGTCGACGTTATAGATCTGGAACTGAGCAATATGGGACAACGATAATTTTTCGTGACATTAGCCAGCTCTCTCAACTTCATTGGTCTCAGCTTAATATTGGATTTCTATTTATTGTTTGATATGTAAATCAGATAAATGCCAAACAGATGTATTGCCATCATTTTCAATATGTCTATGAATGCGCAATACTGGAAAAGTATAAACTGTATTCGAAACGAGGCCTACTTGCTGGCTGGAGCCAGTGGCGAAGTCGGTAAGATACTCGACCGCGGCTCAGTAGGTACAGGGTTCAAATCCTGGGCTCACCCGTCACTAACATCGCATTTGAGTGAGGAAACTGACGTTAACCTTAGCTTTACCAGCTCTTACTTAAGAAGTTCCTTTTCGTTTAGTTTATTTTCAATACAATATTAATAACACCCTAATTATATTCAAGTTGATCAAAATAAAGTCAATTACGAGATTGTCTCTTACGGTTAGATGGCCGCGTAAGATTAAGGCTACAAGCTTATCTGGTAAGCAGGTCATCTCTCGCAGTATCCCTTGAAGCAATAAACAATAATAATAATAACAGAAATAACAAATAATAATAATAAAATAACTAGACATCTTTAATTCTTGAGTCCAATTATATCTTACGATAGATAGCATGCATGCATGCAAGCAAGCAGTTAAACAATAAATTTAATTAATCCATGGTTCTATTATAAGAGGTGTGATTATAGAAAACCTGATACTCTTCATCTACAGGCTGCGCATTAAAAAATATCCCCCTAGCACAATTATGATAGCTTAGCCAATTACTGATATTTCGCCTTGAAATTTTAAGCGTCTCTTGTAGAGGAATTTAGCCACGAGCTAACCAAATTTTGTAAAAATATTTTTAAAAAAACTGGAGTTATTCAAGTTTTGCGAAAAAAATTGATTTTTTTCATTTAACGCGCAACGTAACACGTCAGTTAGAATCAATTCCTTGTTGAAAATGTGCTGGCCCTGAAAAATACCGTAAGATGTTGACGACTCTGATTTTGTGCTACGATGTGTGCTCGAAATGAACGCCCTGGGCTTTAGTGCCGGCCAGAAGTCTTTTCTTACAGATAAAATTGCGCTGTAAATGGACTGTTGTGGTAGGTCTTTCCAGATCTCTTTTAGAACAGCCTTTAAATCCATTGTGTTTCTGGGCTTAGGCTTGAAAGCACGATACTTTTCCAACATGGTTCCCAAGACAAAAAATCAAGTAGATTAAAATCTGGAGAATAAGGAGGCCACTCATCCATTTTTATTAAATCTGGGCTATATTATACAAGAAAGTATTGCGCAAGACGTGAAGTGTGAGCCGGCGCACCGTCCTGTTGAAAATGAAATCATTTGGCTTTAACTTGTTGCAGTCTTCAATCAGTTTCGGCAGAATAGTGTTAGTGTAATACATTGTAGCACAATATCAGAGGCCTCATCATCTAACGGCCTTTTTCAGAGCCAGCACATTTTCAAAAATAAATTGATTCTAATTGACGTTCTACGTTGCGTGTTAAATGAAAAAAAATCAATTTTTTCGCAAAACTTGGATAACTCCGGTTCCTTAAAAAATATTTTTACAAAATTTGGTTGGATTGTGGCTAAATTCCTCCATAAGAGAACTCCAAAATTTCAAGGCAAGAAATCAATAAATGGCTGAGCTATCGTAATTGTGCTAGGGGGATATATTTTAATGCGCAGCCTGGATATGGTGTTTCCTCAGTTGGCAATTGCATTTTTCTGTAAAAGTTAGTTTCATTAGATTTATTTCACACAATACGTCAATATAAAACGCATTTTGTGTCAAGTATAAAAATAATTGAAGTTGAAAAATAATATTCACGTATAAAAATAATTGTTATGTAATAATTCGCGCGTTTACTATTCTGTTTAAGCTTCTACATAATTATTGCCCATTTCTATCAGATAATATACATAACACGTTAAGCTGGCCAGTCATTGTTTCAGACAACCTTGCTCAGATGGTTTCTCGAAAGATCTCATTGCTGCAGACGTGTGACGTGCAATTGAGCGAATGAATATTTCACGAATGTCGCCACCTCGACGTCACCTAGCTGCTCCTAGTGATCAGCCATACGTTACTAGACTTAAATCTGACCCCAGTTGTTTCACTGTCGGTATCTCTTCATAATGCCTCATTGCTCTTTATGTGTATTATCCTGCTACAGTTCACATCATGACGAGTAGTCTTAACTTGGTCTAGTTTATGCGTAGCTTAGGAATTAGTTTAACGTCGGCTTTCTTATTATGAACGCCAGAGACGGTTCGGCAGGAATTCGTCTGATCTTATAATTATCAATAGTTGTGTCTCCACTCTTTCTCTCTCTTAGTGTACTGCCTACTGGCAGGTCCATAGCATATAACACCTCCACTCATCACTATCTTCTGTTCTCCTCTTCATGTTCACATACGAGTGGATCTTCAAATCATCTATAACAGTCGTGTAATATCTTTCAATGCTATTATCCAACCAGAGCAACACTTGGTAACAACCTAAGCTGTTACCAAGTTAAATTCCAAAAACTATAACACTGGGGAGTTTTGCACAGATTTAAAAAGGAGACAATATCTGAAATTCATATGCGAAGAAGTATGTAATAAGTAACAACCAAATTTGACAATATAATCTGCATAGACAATATAAACTGCAGCTGATTGGTCTTATAGGTTTGGATTCTGATTGATTTTGTAGGTAAATTACTTATCTACCCCATAATTCTGTGTGTAGGCTTGTGATAGGTTGCAATATTCAATTATTGTCTCATCTAATCGGCACTGGCTGGAGCCGGTGGCGAAGTCGGTAAGATACTCGACCGCGGATCAGATGATGCGGGTTCAAATCCTGGGCTCGCCCGTCACTGACACCGCTTTCGAGTGAGGAAACTGACGTTAACCTTAGCTTTACCAGCTTTTATCAAGCAATGAAAGTCTGGAGAAAGCCACAAAGACAAAGAGAGTGAAATCCTCAGTATGGATCACCCTATTATACGGATGGAAACTTTGGACCTTAAGGAAGACACCAGGAAACTAGAAGCGTTGGAAATGTGGATAAGGAGAAGAATGGAAGGGATTAGTTGGATCCAAAGAGTTAAAAATAAAGACATTCTAGACAGAGTTGGTACATCTTATCATATTGACTTCTGATAAATGCATTAAGAAATAGCAAGAACTGAAAAGGAAAATCTAATAAAGGGAGAACTCTACTAAAGGAGGTATTAGAAGGTAGAATGGAAGGAAGGAAACGCAGAGGCAGACCGAGTTTAGGAATGTTAGATGATTTAAAGATCCACTAATATGTGAACGTAAATAAGAAAATGGAATACAGAGAAGAATGGTTAAATTATATGCCATGGACCTGCCAGTAGGCAGTGCACTAAGAGAGAGAGAGAGAGAGAGAGAGAGAGAGAGAGAGAAGCTCATAGTAATTTGCCTGAAATGATTGTTTGAGATCAGTCTAAGGTCATCTCAACTTATATAACTTTGTCTTTGTAGAAAATGACAACAGTATATTCCATTAAGCTTCCCGTCATTTAACGGTGTTAAAATTAGCGCTTATCAAAAACGTGCAACTATTTCTGATTATTTACATTTCTCGTATTTATCAACTTTAGCAACTTCCAGTGTTTCAAAATTTCGGTAACTCAAGCTTTCAAAGACCAAGCTCAACCTCTCAGTGCAAAGTTTTACTGGAAATGGAAAACTACTTGAATATTAAACAGAAGCTTCCTTTTATCTCAAGTGAGCAGAACTTAGGCAATTTAAAGCTGCTCTCTCTCCTGACTCCACTTAAACCAGGGGTGGAGACTTGAAGGCAATATACAGGAGAAAATCTTTCGAATAGTTATGTAGCAGACCTATAATATACATGCAGATACGACAACTCTTTCTCTCCGTTAGTTTAGTGTTCTAAGTGGCAGAGCCAAGGTACATTTTCAAAATCTGTTTTCATCCTGAACTACAGCACTCCGTTGACCGGCTGACCAAGAGATACTTTTCGAAACCTTAATGTAGCATTTATCTCTTAACTATTGCGTTAGCTAACTACTGGCATAATATTGCCCGTTTTATAAAGCTGGTAAAGCTAAGGTTAACGTCTGTTTCTTCACTCAAAAGCGATGTCAGTGACGGGCGATCATATAATAGAGTCCAAATGCCTGTCAAAATCTATGTACAGCAGAATCAGAGTGTTCTGACTGGCTTCTGACTACTCTAATATCAATTTATATATTATGCAAAATGTGCAAATAAAATTCATCAATGAAAACCATAAATCATTATGAATTAAGTTCCATCATATCCTCGACAGATGTTGTTAATTTAAGCGGAACACGATTGAAAGTTCTCAAGATCATTTTACATAATCCCATATCCATGTGACTCTCTTGTCAGTCGTGGGATATTCCACCCATAATGAAGCCGTCAACATAATAATAATAATAAAGGTTTAACGTCGTCCGTTTCCTCATACAAAGATGATGTCAGGGACGTCAAGATGATGTCAGAGACGTCATGGAGCATGTTGTTGATCCTGGAGATCTGATGCCACAGTATAGAACAGTCACTGAAACCTCTCAGTCTCTCACTCTCTCTGCTCTGCTAAATAACACGTTCAAGGAAAATATTGTTCGTAAAAATCTGCTATTATGTCTACAGAGAACTAGCGTAGCATAGGTTATTTTGAACTAATACAATAACTACGACTGTGTTTTTATCGAAACATGGACTTGTATAGGCCTGTCAAATATGACTAAAGAAATGATCTTCCTTACTCTCTTTCAGCTTCAGCTTAATTTCCTCTACCATCATGCGCAGTCTAAACTTGATTTTTCTCTGCTGTGGGTCTAACATACCAGAGCACCACTTTTCTATGACTCCTTGCTTAGCTTGCTGCACAACAACCTCGCTGTTCCTGGCTTTACGAGGTGGCCTTGTGCGTGATTATCAGGACTCTATCCATGCTTCCGCCTCACTTCCGGTCATTTTGTCTTTCTAACATCAAGAGCTTCAACAGTCGCGTATGGCTAATACTAGAAACACGAGAAGTGCATCGAAGCGATGTTGAACAGAAATTGAATAGTACAAATGTCATTGCGCTGCAGCATCTTACTTAAATAATCAACTGATTAGACATCGCTTTCGAGTGAGGAAACTGACGTCAACCTTAGACAACCAAAACGTTAGTCACATTTGACATGGCTATAAGAGTGACTTGACTTGCCCTTTGCTGGTAAAAGCTGGTAAAGCTAAAGTTAATGTCACTTTCCTCACTCGAAAGCGATGTCAGTGACGACGCGAGCCCAGGATTTGAACCCCGCACACACTAATCCGCGGTCGAGTGTCTTACGGACTTCGCCACTGGCTCCAGCCAGTTAAATAAGTAATTTATGTATAAAGCTGTTACTATTTTTATTTTGTATTTGTTCACGTGATTTTCAATCAAATATTTGTAAATAAATTAAAGCCTTATATGCACATACTTTGGAACACTGTATTGCATCGTATTCGATATTCGTTACATAGCAATTTTATCCTGTTTTAAGGAGAATGTTTATAACTCACACTCTGCTTACTTTTGCTAGCTACTATACATATCTATTGTATTTCTCTTATTGGGTTCTGGACAATGATGAATAGACAAACCGTTAACTGCAAGTATCGCAGGACGAAATTTAGCAAGAACAGAGGAATGCAACGAGAAACTACATCAGAAGCCATATTTTCCCAAGCTACAGATTACATAAGATATGGATATATGCATAGCCTTTTGTGAAGAGTTTCATTTGCTAACAATGGAGTGCTCCTTATGGCGTGTGAAAGCAGACTCTGTATATGAATCGTGGACCTGCCATTTGGCAAAAAACTAGAGAGGTAGCGATTTATACATGTACATTAGATTGTACACCCCACAGAGCTTACATATGCTATGTTTTGACGATGTCATTTACAATCTGTTATATGCTAATTTACTTCCTGTATGTTTCTACTCTTCATATACATGTACATGTATGTGTTAAGCTAAACAGAAAAATCAGTTTAAAGCATAAGACGAAGTAAATACTTACAGTTTAAATCCTATTGATCAGCTATTAGTATACAACGAAATATGTCACTGATTGTTTGAGCTTTAGATCACTGGGAATTGTGTCAGCCGCCATATTGGAAAATGATTAATGATGATGTCATGTTATGACTCGTAATAACTCACGTCTGGTTTCACTCAACACTGACCAATAGAGGGGTATTAACTGCTGACAGGTGATCAACGGTCTTCAGGCTACGTATTCGCGTATAGCCCTGACTATAGAAACAAAATTTAAACCCTTGACCTACATGTAGGCCTATATGAAAAAAAACCTGTCGTGCATTGTTATCTATTTAACCAAACTTAATTTATAAGAACTTTCTTACCATTTCCCAGCATGCGTCTACGTTATTTGTTTACTTATATCTAATTCTCTAAGAGATGGCCGTTGGTCCCTATTATATGTAATGCTGACCCGCGGCTTCAAATCATCGATCAAACCAAACCCAAACCTTCAATAGCCTAATACTGAAATCATGGCTCTAATCTTCACCATGATGCTAAATCAATGCTCAAATCTTAACCAGTCAATGTTGCTCATGTGCTTAAGTCAAGGTTCTAGTATTTACCAGTCTATATCCTAATTCAATGCTCGAATCGCATCTTCTGTTATCTATTCACATCTTCTGTTAAAAATTCTCTACTCATTTAGAAGGTTCATAAATGCTCATGCATACTTTATAGTATGATTTTATTTACGGTGCTAAATATTTCAGATTTTTTAAAATGATCGTGTGTCATGACAAACTAAGCGATTTTAAATTCCAGCAATAAATCACTAAGTACACTGATGATTTATTCTAAAGCAAAATTTGCGTTTCGCTGTGCATGCTGCATAGTGATTCCTTGGTATTTATGTTAATGGATATGACCAATGCTGTTTCTGATTTGAAAATTTTTGTTTTGCCCCGAGCAACTACAAGGTCATGAATAGTGACCCACGAAGATTTAGCAGATGACTGAGCTTCAATCAGATTTTGCCTAACGACCAGGATTTGTAAATGATTGATGACACATTCTCAGTCTCTCCCACGCTGCCATCAGCAGCTTACGATAATTCTACTGTCGCAGTGACCGCGGCTTAAATATTAAAAGTTCTGTCTTTAGACACACGTGACTTGCATCTTGTAGAGCATTTGTCATCTGGACTAAACTGTTTAGAATAATAATTGCAGATTAATAATTATAATTAGAGATTTATAATTGCAGATATCTAATTGATTTATAATTATATTCGGCGTTAGATTTTATTTAACTTAAAATAGACTAAAGAGTCAATGTGATAACTCGAACGCATATCAGAAACGGAGGAGGCCAGAATTTGAATTACAAAGATACTAATACGTGATAGGAAGACTAAAGAAATATCCTACTTGTGAGCCGTCAATAATTAACAATATATAGGAATTTCAAATATCGAGCCCCGAGTTTTACTTTAGCATGGTAACCATTCCGAAATCAGCTCTCTTTTTTGTTTTAAATTGCGTAAATCTAGTTTTTATATGTGCGTTGTAAGTTGCAAAGAAATGAAATCCTGAAAATTTCTTGAATTTACATGTGTCTAATTTAATATATTATTGTGTATTTATGCAACGAGGGAATCTGATAAATATACGTGAAAGTCTACTATGCATATACACGCAGACACTTCGGAAGATTTGGCATAATATTATCACTTTCTGCATTGACATTTTACATTCTCGAAAGTTAAAGACTGAACTTCGCGAATTGATGCTTTGAAAAATTCTGTAGGAGTTTTTACGCAATTTTTAGTCATACGGGATATTGTCATTCTATAATCTACGAGGAAAAGATAGAATCTAATCGAGCTTAAGATTCAGCGTTCAACTTTTCCTCTAACTATTCAGCGTTCAACTCTTCCTCTAACTATTCAGCGTTCAACTCTTCCTCTAAATATTCAGCGTTCAACTCTTCCTCTAACAATTCAGCGTTCAACTCTTCCTCTAACTATTCAGTGCTCAACTCTTCCTCTAAATCTTCAGCGTTCAACTCTTCCTCTAACTATTCAGCGTTCAACTCTTCCTCTAACTGTTCAGCGTTCAACTCTTCCGCTAAGTAATCAGCATTTGGCATTATTTTGGAAAGTAATGCCAAAAACGTATAAATATCGCTTGGTAATCATCTATGTTTTCTATGTTTTGCTATATGTTTACACTCCAGGATCTGGACGACACGAATGTCCTAATAGCGTAGGGGTAACGTCATGAAATTTTAAATGACAGATCCTGAGGTGAATTGAACCCTCGTGGGTTCGAATCCCAGCAGCGCTGATCTGAGAGTAAAATCTCGGACATTCGCAGGACTGGTTACACGGAAAACGGACTAAATTGCCTAACGGTTTAAATATGTGGTATTAAAAAGTGAGAGATATCAACATAGTTGATCATTTCACTATAATGCGTGTTTGCTTTGTTTTTTTACTTAGCTTCGTAAAAGAAAAACCATTAATAGCATAACAAATCACGCTATTCTGTCTGCCTATCAGTCAATCAGGAATTCAGGAATCCAGCATTAATATTAGTTGGCTGAAGCCAGTGGC
>CAJHZI010000334.1:0-59035 GCA_905160935.1 Enchytraeus crypticus
GATGGATGGATGGATGGATGGATGGATGGATGGATGGATGGATGGATGGATGGATGGAGGATGGATGGATGGATGGATGGATGGATGGATGGATGGATGGATCGAGGGATGGATGGATGGATGGATGGATGGATGGATGGATGGATGGATGGATGGATGGATGGATGGATGGATGGATGGATGGATAGATAGATAGATAGATAGATAGATAGATAGATAGACAGACAGATAGATAGATAGATAGTTAGATAGATAGATAGATAGAGAGAGAGAGACAGAGAGATTGGGAGAGAGAAAGGAAGACTATGAGAATGGATTCTGATATTATGACAAGTGGAACAGATGAAAGAAAACCGGAAGTTAATCCAGTTTGATGCTTAGATCCACGTATCCCACAAAGCCGGACTTGTAATCCTTCACGCTTCATTAATCCCATACAACTGTTCCAGAGCGTCACGTCCCATTAGTCACGTGGCCCGGGGTCAGTCAGTGCACGAGCGTGGCAACACTGTTTTATTACTGATCGATTTGATATAAACCTGATCGATTTGATATAAACCTGATCGATTTGATATAAACCTGATCGATTTGATATAAACCTGATCGATTTGATATAAACCTGATCGATTTGATATAAACCTGATCGATTTGATATAAACCTGATCGATTTGATATAAACCTGATCGATTTGATATAAACCTGATCGATTTGTTATAAACCTGATCGATTTGTTATAAACCTGATTGATTTGATATAAACCTGATCGATTTGATATAAACCTGATCGATTTGTTATAAACCTGATCGATTTGATATAAACCTGATCGATTTGATATAAACCTGATCGATTTGATATAAACCTGATCGATTTGTTATAAACCTGATCGATTTGTTATAAACCTCATTGATTTGATATAAATCTGTTTGATTTGCTCTAAACCTGATTGATTTGATATAAACCTCATTGATTTGATATAAATCTGTTTGATTTGCTATAAACCTGATTGATTTGATATAAACCTCATTGATTTGATATAAATCTGTTTGATTTGCTCTAAACCTGATTGATTTGATATAAACCTCATTGATTTGATATAAATCTGTTTGATTTGCTCTAAACCTGACTGCTTCGATATAGGCTGGAGCCATTGGCGACGTAGGTAAGCTATTCGACCGCGGATCAGTATATACGGGATTCAAATCCTGGGCTCGCCGGTCAATGACATCGTTTTCGAGTGGAGAAACTGACGTTAACATTAGCTTTTAGCTTTTAAGCCTGATTGCTTTGGTATTAACCTGATTGATTTGATTTAAATATGATTGTCGTAAATTTACTCTTCGTCACCTATATCTTTATTCAAACATGATTCAAACTGATTTATAGCAGTAACAACAGGTAGCATTGGAGGCTTTACGGCCAACCCGATAGTAATATTTTAAAAATTTCCAAGTCTTATTTTTATAGAATAAGATATTTTTAAGGAATGGTGTTTTTTTATCTGAAAAAAATACCATCTCTATGTTTCACGTCATTTATTATCTAAACTAAGAATTAAAAAAGCTGGTTAAGCTCAAATTAACGTCAGTTTCCTCACTCGAAAGCGATGTCAGTGTCGGGCGAGCCCAAGATTTGAACCCCACTTATACTGATCCGCGGTCGAGTATCTTACCGACTTCGCCACTGGTTCCAGTTTTAGTTTTACCATTTTATTTCTATACCTGATGGACAAATGAAATGCACGTTGGCCTAAATGGCAGAAAGTCAGCCGTTCAAATATCAGTCAGATCAACTCTGACAATGTCCCTCGTGATACTTAAACCTAGCTCTACAGCTTTCCTCTATTAGTAGTCCTCTTTATTTCAAATACTTTCTCTCTCTCTCTCTCTCTCTTTCTCTTCCTCTGTCTTTCCCTCTCTTTCTCTTTCTCAGTCTCTCTCTTTCTCTCTTTCTCTCTCTCTCTCTCTCTCTCTCTCTCTCTCTTCCTCTTTCTCTGAGTCTCTCTCTTTATATCTCTCTATCTCTTTCTCTTCCACTCTCTTTCTCTCTCGCTCTCTCTCTCTCTCTTTGTCTGCATCTCTCCTTCAAAATTTCACTCTCTGACAGAATCACACAGACACACACACACACGGACACATCCACACGCACACACACGTACTGTTCGACTTTAAAGACAGTATAATTTTCTAATGCAGCTAAATGTCAGCCCTGATACATGATACACCGTCAGTGACTGGAGATCTCAGGCTGATGATAACACTGCTCACTTTTATTCGGCATTCTGTCAATCTATCCTACGTAACATCTTACCAACACCCGCACGCACACACACACACACACACACAGACACACACGCACATACACACGCACATACATACACACACGCACACACACTCTGACGTATACTGTAAAGAGAAAATATGCACATTAACGGCTCTCTAGTGTTCTGCCAAGTGGCAGGTCCATGGTACATATTGCTACTCAAAGTCTGCTTTCACGCTCCGTAAGAGCACTCCTTAGATCAACAAGTTATCACATCACAAAAGGCACTGCCTTATCCATACCTTATGTAGCCTATAGCCTGGGTGAAAATATGGCTTCTAAAGTGGTTTCCCGTTGCCTTCCTAGGTTTTTGTCTAGTCGCATTTTACGAGACTTGCAGTTAACGGCTGATATATTCTTCAGTATCCCAGACAAAACACGGGCGCGGGTTTTAGAACAATCTGTTTAGCTGCGCGTCAATTGAGCCAAGTTAAGCTACGTCGCCCGGTTAGTACTTTGTGGGTGACCATTTTGCAAGACTGAATGTTGACAGCTTTGGATGAGAAAGAATACCAGGGTGTTAGAACATTATTCTTAAATCCGAACTAGCTGCGATAGATGCGCCAACGAAGACAACGATTACTAATAACCATGGAGAGGATGGAGGAAGCAACGAAAACTACAACAACAGCAACTAATTAACAACAACTAAGAAAGGAAACTTTGCAAACACATGCGATTGTCATGTGCGCAACCATAAACTGTCAAAAGAACATAAAGTCCACTTCTCCTAATTAATTAGGCTACCAAAGAGTGAGTTCGCATATCTGTTGTTGACACATGTATAAAGATGTGCGACAAATAGCAGTAGAGATATTTTGTAGGATTGATAATTGTTGCATCTTAATTTTATCAAACTGCTCTGTGAGTTGTTAAAATTAATAAATAAAAAACGTACTGTGTAATTTTGGTAGAGTTAACAGGTGTTAAGTGTTAACAAAATATTACTCAAATTTTGAGTTTGATTTTACTCAAATTTAAAAAGGTTTATCTAATTTGAGTTAAAATACTTTTGGAGTCTTTCAATCAAATAAAATTGATTTAAAAGTGAATTAGTTTTAACTGGCTTTATGCTTCTCTTCAATTGTCATTGATGACTGTAGCAGTCTAATTTTGTTACTATTATTATTATTATTATTTTTATTTTTATGTTTATTTTTATATTTATTATTATAATTATTATTATTATTTAAATCTTTAAAACACCCAACTATTAGCACAGCTCAACTTATATATTCACCCGGTCATTTAACATTAGTTGATCCTCCATATAATGCGAGCTTCTAAAATTGAAAAATAAAAATCTTAGGCACGTATAATATTAACGTAATCGTTGTAACGGTAGCTCGAGCGTATCGAGTCGTCTTGAAGAGAAGCCTTGTACTTCTGAACCTTGATGTTAAACCCGCTACATCGTATAAGCTACTTGATGACAATGCTCTGAGCACACGAAGCCTCGAGGTCGCTCTCTTTCCTGAGCTCTATACGTCTAGGCACCGTGCATCCAGTGTGTCTCGAACCTTCTCTGTTAATAACTGGTTAAGCTGTTGAGATGATTTTGAATAAATAGAAATTGACTGATGGAAATTTCTTTTGATTATAATTAATTTATGTAGGTCTTAGTGACTGATTGTAAGTGACTGATTGTAATTGAGTAATTTGTAATTGAATTGTTGTAATTGAGTGAATATAATTGAGTGATTGTAATTGAGTAGTGTAATTGAGTAAGTGTAATTGTGTAATTGTAATTAAGTGAGTGTAATTGAGTGAGCGTAATTGAGTGATTGTAATTAAGTGAGTGTAATTGAGTGATTGTAATTGAGTGATTGTAATTGAGTGAGTGTAATTGAGTGAGCGTAATTGAGTGATTGTAATTGAGTGAGTGTAATTGAGTGATTGTAATTGAGTGATTGTAATTGAGTGATTGTAATTGAGTGATTGTAATTGAGTGAGTGTAATTGAGTGAGTGTAATTGAGTGATTGTAATTGAGTGAGTGTAATTGAGTGAGTGTAATTGAGTGAGTGTAATTGAGTGATTGTAATTGAGTGATTGTAATTGAGTGATTGTAATTGAGTGATTGTAATTGAGTGATTGTAATTGAGTGATTGTAATTGAGTGAGTGTAATTGAGTGAGTGTAATTGAGTGATTGTAATTGAGTGAGTGTAATTGAGTGAGTGTAATTGAGTGATTGTAATTGAGTGATTGGTTCTGAATGATTGTAATTAAATGATTTTAACTGAGTGATTGTAATGATTCTAATTGATTGATTTTAACTGAGTGATTGTAACGATTGTAATTGATTGATTGTAATTTATTGAATACAATTGGTTGATATTGATTGACTGATTGACTATTAGCTTGCTGCTGACTAGTTTACTGCTGACTAGCTTACTGCTGACTAGCTTACTGCTGACTAGCTTACTGCTGACTAGCTTACTGCTGACTAGCTTACTGCTGACTAGCTTATTGTTGACT
Source organism: Enchytraeus crypticus (assembly GCA_905160935.1). Lineage (NCBI taxonomy): Eukaryota > Metazoa > Annelida > Clitellata > Enchytraeida > Enchytraeidae > Enchytraeus > Enchytraeus crypticus. Next base: position 4,797 of record CAJHZI010000334.1, read on the forward strand.
AGCTTACTGCTGACTAGCTTACTGCTGACTAGCTTATTGTTGACTAGCTTACTGTTGACTAGCTTACTGCTGACTAGCTTACTGTTGACTTTCTTACTGATGACTAGCTTGCTGCTGACTAGCTTACTGCTGATTAGCTGTTGACTAGCTTGCTGCTGACTAGCTGTTGACTAGCTTGCTGCTGACTAGCTGTTGACTAGCTGTGTTAGTAGCTGTGTGTGTAGCTGCTCACATGCGGCCTGTAATTAAGTTAAGTAGATGAATTCCCTCGCGTCGCATGCTATTAGCAACTGAATAAAAATCCTCTCTCTCCCTCCTTCGCTCTCTCCTTCGCTATTTCGCTCGTTTCTTTTCCTGTATCAATCTATGTCTCTGTACCTCTCTCCTCCTCTATCTCCCTCCATTTATCTCTGTGTTTCTCTCTACCTCTCCATGTGTTTCTCTATGTATCCATCCATCAATGCATTATCCTGTATACATGTATTTCTTCTTTTTATCTTTATTCATTCCTCTACTTTTCTTTATTCCTCCCTCTCTCCCTTCCTCTATCCTTCTCTCTCTCCCCCTCCCTCTCTCCCTCTTTCTTCCTCTCTCTGTCTCTCTCTCTCTCTTTCTCTCTCTCTTTCTCTCTCTCTCTCTCTCTCTCTGTTTGTCTATCTCTCACCTAATTAATCCAATTCACCGATCCAGCTCTTCACTGTATTAAATATTTTTCTTTCCTGAGCACGTCGCACGGAAGTTGCTAATACTCGTGGATGAGCCTGGAACGCGAAACTTAACATAAATATGTGCTAATTTTAGCGGTAGGGGGTCCCTCCCAGCCATGGCTGTTTGCACCACTACTACGAGACAGAGTTCACATTTTTTACTCAAACCCATTTCTCCTCTTATACAGTGGTTTATGTGAAAATTAAGAGCTAGTCAAACGATCAACCTTTTTCGGCACCCCCCCCCCATCCATATATCCATGCCTCCTAGTATATCAAATATATGGGCCCCTAGTGGGGTCTATATTTGAAAAAATTCGAACTATAGTGGAATTGAGTTCCCTCTCGTACCCCCCCCCCCCAACCACTGCCCTTACACACATATTTTCACATACAAATTGTAATAGAAACAATAAAAAAATAGTTTTAAAATTTTTGTCGACGGGCCTAAGGGGGAGGGCCTGGGCCCCCGGGCCCCCCTGGATCCGCCACTGAGAGGGAGGGATAGCGAGAGAGCGAGAGAGCGAGAGAGAGAGACAGTTATAGAACAAGAGGATGAAACTAATCGTGTTGAGATAAGAACGGGTTCAACAAATCATCTGCAGAAATAATAGACGAGCTTGTGAATAATTGACTTACATGATAAAATGTCGATTCATTCTTCTTACTCCGTGATCTACTTCATGCAAATTAAGCAAAGCCTTTGCGATGTAAACATAAAAATGGCATTGAAAGCTGCCAATTCTGCTAATCTGCTGATCTATTAGCTGCTGCTAATCAGCTAATCTTGTAGCTGCTGCTAATCATCTGATCTTGTAGCTTATGTTAGTCAACTGATCTTATAGCTGCTGCTAATCAGCTGATCTCATAGCTACTGCTAATCAGCTGATCTCATAACTGCTGTAAATCAGCTCATCTCGTAGCTTCTGCTAATCAGCTGATCTCGTAGCTGCTGCTAATCAGCTGATCTCATAGCTGCTGCTAATCAGCTGATCTCATAGCTGATGTTAATCAGCTCCCAGGCACGAATTCTTTGACAGTTCCCTGGAACACTCGAACGTAGTTGCTGACAAAGAGAATCATTATTTACTTTAAATACGAGCGCAAGTCAAGGATAAGAAGAAGAAGTGGAGGTAAATGATGTGTTAAATACTGGTGAACAATCGTCTTTATTTAATTCCTCACGTAATAGAAAACTGAATTGTGTTAGCTTCAGGGGATGATCTTCAGTATTTTTAAAATATCATACTAATTACATGTATATTACATTATGGAGTAGAATATTATAGAATGCATGGTAATATATAGGTTTTGAATTATTATAATTTAACAATAATATAACTCTAGTCCGTTCAGGTCCCTCGTATTTATCTATAAGTCTTTTGTGACAGCGAATATTCCGACAATTACACGTGTTTAACAAAATATGCTACTATGACTTGAATGGCTTTCGATTTTCGAATAGATTTTAAGAAAGCATTTGATAATGTAGTGCATAAGTGCTCATTAATGAAAAAGAAGAGAAAGCAGTAGAAATGTAGAACTATAGAGTTATAGAGTTGTACAGTTTTAGAGTTGTGTATTTGTTTGGTTGTCGAGTTGTAAAGTTATAGACTTTGTAGAGTTCTAGAATTATATAATTTTATAGTTATAGAGTCAAAGAGTTTTTATAACTATAGAGTTGTATAACTTTAGAGTTGTATAGCTATTGAATTGTATCGGTATAGAGTTGTATAGGTATAGAGTTGTAGAAAAACATAGTTGTATAGTTTTAGAGTTATACAGTAATAGAGTTGTTTAGTTATAGAGTCTTGAGTTATAGAGTTGAAGACTGATAGAGTTATAGAGTTTTAGAGTTGAAGACTGATCGAGTTATAGAGTTTTAGACTGATAGAGTGATAGAGTTATAGAGTTGTAGACTGATAGAGTGATAGAGTTATAGAGTTGTAGACTGATAGAGTGATAGAGTTGTAGAGTTGTAGACTGATAGAGTGATAGAGTTATAGAGTTGTAGACTGATAGAGTGATAGAGTTATAGAGTTGTAGACTGACAGAGTGATAGAGTTATAGAGTTTTGGAGTTACAATTATAGTATATAGTGTTGTAAAGGTATAGAGTTGCACACTAATAGAGTTATACAGTTGTAGACCGATAGAGTTATCAAGTTGCAGAGTTGTAAAGGTATAGAGCTGTAGAGCTGTAGAATTGTGGCGGATCGATGTTGATGATGACATTGATGGCATCGTCTGTGTTGACAACCATTCAAGCGATGCACCGCATTGATCAGTTCTTTTGTTCTCTGCCTTTATCTCAGGCACGCCTGTGAAATGGTTTGCCGTGCCTGTCTCTCTGTATGTGTGTGTTGACTCAATTTGGCTATCTCTACATCTGAGTTAGCTTTATAATAATATTTTCCTTTTTCTAGTTTTTACTTCTCTCTATCCTCTCTTTCCTACCTCTCTTCTCTCTCTCTCTCTCTCTCTCTCTCTCTCTCTCTTTATTTCTCCTTTCCTCCCTGTCTCTTCTCCTAAATTTAATTTAATCAAAACTTCACGGATTCGTCATGTTCGAAGGAAATATAAAGATAACAGAAAGAAAATTTGGAGAGAAACCTGGAGGAAGACAAAGACTAACCAATTTATAATATTTGATAACGCATTAGTGTGTGCGGTAGATAGAAACAGAAAAGGATAGGGTAAATCGATAGGTGTACGAAAATGGACGAAAGACATGTGATGGATCTGCCGTTAGACACTATCCTGAGAGATAGAGATAGAAAAGAAAAAAAATAGATAGCTATTATTTCTCTCTACAGAGGAAACGAGAGAGAGAGAGAAAGAGAGAGAGGGAGCGAGTGAGAGAGAGAGAGAGAAGGAGTAGAATGTGTTAGAGAACGTTGAGATTTTCAAAATGATAATTTATGAGTAACTACTGACCGGATTATAATGACGAAAGATCTCAATCTCTCCCATGATCTCTGGACTTGATGATACAGCAAATAAATAAATAAATAACTTAAATTGCATTAAAATTAAAAATAGCCAACGATAAAACTAAATCAGCTGTAAGTCACGTGACCCTGTGCAGTTCTTGTTCTCTATTTTAACATTCTCTAATCTCAGCCACTTAGTTAGATAATAATCTCTCTTCAACCTTTAGTTCACGGGCTCTAAATTAAAGACTATAAGATAAAATGACAGAGGAGTTTATGATCGATCTCTTTCTCCGTACAGTAATGCTGGGAAGCATCAAAACGACGAGTAAATCATAGAATTGGTGCTTGGCCGCCATCCATGTCTACATCAGTGCCTAAACCGCCTTTTCTTTAATTCGCTTTACTTTAGACTGAATTTCTGGATTTTGTAATTTGCACCGTTTTTGGACCTTCTTTTTGCTCGCCGGCTCGATTTTATCTCAATAGCGCTCGATGTTGTCATTGATGACTGTAACACTCTAATTGTTATGTTATGTTACATCTAGCACTACGAAGCTATAGCTATTTTAAGTGCTAATATGCTGATATTATGTATGGTCCTCATCCCGGAGTCATAAAACGAGTTGATGGATATTTTCATGAACCCATGTAGATTTCTTTATTTTTATCTCTCGAAGAATTGGTAAACGTCACGTGACCCTTTTACGTGTAACTGTGATACAATGTTAATAGTAATAATAATAATAATAATAATAATAATAGTAATAATAATAATAATATTATTAATATTATTAATAATAATAATAGTAATAATAATAATAATAATAATCGTAATAATCGTAATAATAATAATGATGATAATGATAATAATAATAATAATAATAATAATAATAACGGTTTAAAATCCGTTTCCTCATCCAACAATGACGTCAGGGACGCCCCCACAGCACACATCACTACAGATCAATTCACCCAGACCAATCTGAAAAAGAAATGTGCTGAAGAGAAGTAAGGTTCTAAACGAAGGCCAGTCAGGTGATCAAAAGAGGTCAGGGTAGATTGATTATGTCTACAGTGAGAAAAGAGAAAAGGTGAATCTTAGAAAGAAAGAATCGTAGAGGCAGTCTTAGTTTTTAATATCGATTCTTGTGAGACTCCTAAGCCAAATACACGTAACTTTTGAATGGCGCTAAGCCTAATCAGTAATTATTTTTAAGCCTGTAAACATAGGCAGATCTTTTCGAAAGAGACTTTGTAAATCACGTTTAGCGCTTTGGGATCATCACTTAGCAAAGAAAGAAGATCTGTCGATACTACTAACAAGTAAAACGTGCTGTGTTTGCTCGATCAATATTGACGGTGTTTTATTAGACAGTTATTGCTATGCTACATCAGTGATGCCACGCTAGGAGATTTTTATAACCGAGCTGCCATGCTGCGAGATTTTTTACGACGACGCTGTAAAAGATCGAGACATTGTTTAACTTCCGTGTCGATGCCTTCTTGTTGAATGAGGTGGGATTAGAATTACGCGTCGCATACTCTGTAGCACAAGGTCAATGTGTAAGCAAGCGGCGAAGCGTCGCAGAATTCTTCATCCCACCAGCTTTACATGGAGACGTTGTTAACTCCTTTTTGCAAAGAATAATGTGTGTCAGTCGATGAAATATCAGTATGTCTGGTAATACTGGATGGAGAGAGATAGAGGGAGATGAGAGAGAGAGAGAGAAAGAGAAATAGAGAGTATGACATGTACAAGATGGCGTCTATAGCGAAGTAATATAAACAAAGGTGTAGAATTCTTCAACATGTTTTAATATTAGTTTAAAAAAGGTTAAATGTGGCATTTTGTGTAGCAATCAAGACAACGTATTTGAGTGTCTGGTATTAATTGGAACTCAATTGAGTATTTTGATAATGTAGGATTTAAATCTGCTGCGCTATATAGCATTCGCTTCATTCAAATCTATACTTGTTCTTCTTACATGTATATTATTAGGCCTACTGTATGTAGGATTCCTTGCGCTAAAGTGGAGAAAGGTCATTGACAATAAATCTCAACCTTTAAATAAAGGTTCTTCATAAGAGGTTTAATAAACCTTCATTACACCTCAATACTTTTCTGATCTATGAGAGGGTAATATCTGCGTAATATCCATGATCGGTAAATCCATGACCGGTAAATCCATGATTGGTAATATCCATGATTGTTAAGTGAATACGACTAAATAAACTGTCTAACGAATCAAAAGTGTTATATTTAAAGCACTAGATATCATCATGGGTTATAATCATGAACGATACTAGGGGGGATAGGGTGGGGCTAACCCCCTAAATTCGATACTCAGACCTCCCACTTTCAATTACTTGCCAATAAATAAGGGCTGAAATCAAGCCCCCCCCCCCCTCCACAAATTAGCCCGCTATTTCATGACCCTATTCTCGTTCTTGGTTACAACTTTATTACGACGTGTAACCAAGTGTAACGTTTTCAATATTGGCGCGAACAAAATAAACAATAAACAAAAGCGTATACCCACCGTAAACTCCATATGATCGAAGGAAGTCGTTTAGAATATTTAAGGTTTAAAAAGAGACACTATCTGCGAATATCATGGTTCTCCTAATAGAGGCTGAGGTTGAGTCCAAAGAGCTGGTAAAGCTAATGTTAGCGTCAGTTTCCTCACTCGAAAGTGATGTCAGTGATGGTCGAGCCCAGGATTTGAACCCCGCACATACTGATCCGCGGTCGAGTATCTTACCGACATAGCCACCGGCTCCAGCCAGATACAGTATAGCCAGTCGTCACAAAATTAAATTTGTAGGAAGGCGGGGAAAATAAATCAGTATTTCATTAAGTCATGATGTCATTAAAGTATTACTTCATTAATTAATCACGCCATTAAATCATTATCTCATTAAATCTATACTTCATTAAATCATCATCTCATCAAGTTTCTTAATTACCTCAATAAATCTGCTCTCGGCTAAATTATTACCTAATTAAATAATTTACTTCATGAAATAATTACCAATTGATATCTAAGAAGTTCTGTTTACACTTCCATGAATCACTTCATTAAATCCTTTCTTTCACTGATTATCCCATTACCGAACCACGCCTACTTTCCTTCTTGTACATATATTCTAGTCGCCTCTTTGGAGCAGATATGGTAGGTCAGTTCAGTTCTCAACATCTTATGCTAGTCGAGAGTTGAGGCTCGTATTGAGGGGTGGTGTTAAAAATTCCGGGGGGGAGTAAGGTGAGGGGTTACGAACCTGCCAAAGATTTAATGAAAATTCTGTCAGAATCGATACGTCGCTGGGATACGAGAGGGCGCCACCAGTCGACGGTGGGGGGGGGGGAATTTGAAGAGAGAGAAAATGACAGGGGGGAGTTGTAGGATGGGGGATCCGGCACGTGACTTGTTGTATGAACAAAAAAGTATATAATTACAGACTTTCCTTAAATAGAAAATACCTTTTGATGCGCAGTATAGTTTTTTATAAGATGTCTGAAAACATGAAGGCATACGTTTTGTCTTTTCGGTAGTCCTGGGAATTGTAAAAAGATTTTTGCTGTTGACTATTGAGTAATTGATAATTTAGTAAGTGTGACGGTAGCTTGAATGTGCTACTGCAGACACATGTGCTGCTGCGCATATACATGTACATCTGTATATTTGTTATAAATGTGTTGTACTGTATCTCACATGTTGTACTACATTTCATATGTTGTACTATATCTCACATGTTGTACTATATCTCACATGTTGTACTATATCTCACATGTTGTACTATATCTCACATGTTGTACTATATCTCACATGTTGTACTATATCTCACATGTTGTACTATATCTCACATGTTGTACTATATCTCACATGTTGTACTGTTTATCAAATGTTGTTCTATATCTCACATGTTGTACTATATTTCACATGTTGTACTATATCTCACATGTTGTACTATATCTCACATGTTGTACTATATCTCACATGTTGTACTGTATCTCACATGTTGTACTATATCTCGAGTGTTGAGCTATAGCTCATTAAAAACTATTGTACTAAATTAACCATAACTATTCCACTACATTTCCAAATTAATGACCGTAAATCAGCTTGCTAAAGGCTATACCTTGGTAGCTGCTTAATCTCTTCCACTTGTCCTATTGAAACTAGTTCTAAGAATAAGATAGTCATCTATATAACCACGGAGGAAGACCTAGGTTGTAGAGTGACGGACGTGCTATTCACGTCTCTGCCCTTCACTCACTGACCGGAAGTGGAATTTGTTTCGAGCAAAGAAACTGGAATGACTCACTGAGTGGTTCACTTCAGGCGGAAGTGGAAACAGAGGATTCACCGGATGTACTTTTACCGGAAGTTAATTCATCGCCTTTTAGTCAAAATTTAGAAATCTCGTGTTTAAATTTTAAACCAGCTGATGCTGAGTGATACACAGTAATCAGCTTAAATAGAATTATGTTAGTTATATTTTATGTGATAGAGCTATGTGAAGTTATGTGAAGTTATGTGAAGTTATGTGAAGTTTTGTAATGTTACGTGAAGTTATGTGAAGTTATGTGAAGTTATGTGAAGTTTTGTAATGTTACGTGAAGTATCCAGTCTAACACGTGAGCGGTATTGTAATAATAGAAAATATTAAATACTAATAGAAAATAATGAATAATTATAGTATAGAATAAAGTATATACAATTATAAAATATGATAAGCCAATACCAGCGTGGTTGTAGACTAATGAGCTGTTACTTTTAACAACCAGAGATGTGGGTTATAAATGACTGGTTTTAGGTTGACCAGTGTTGTAAAGCTTTGTATGGTTGAGATGAAGGTTATAAATGACTGGTTTTAGGTTGACCAGTGTTGTAAAGCTTTGTATGGTTGAGATAAAGGTTATAAATGACTGGTTTTAGGTTGACCAGTGTTTTAAAGCTTTGTATGGTTGAGATAAAGGTTATAAATGAGTGGTTTTAACTTGATCAGTGATGTAGAGCTTTGTATGGTTGAGATGTGGGTTATAAATGACTGGTTTTAGGTTGATCAGTGATGTAGAGCTTTGGATGGTAAAGTAAAGAGTTATAAATGATCAGAGTGACAGTGGGCGGGACTTGTGTAGAGATCAAATAATCAAATATTCTGACTGGGGGGGGGGGGGGGTTGGGAAAAAAATTGTTTCCTGAAATTATGTCGCCGAGAATGTTCTGTTTTGATACGTCACTGAAAATTGTAATGGTTCTTTATTAATTTTCGTCATGTGCAGATTATTTAATTGCTTGTATTCAGAACTGAACTCTTGACAGTTTCTATTAATTATATTTTTTATTTTATTTCATACCGCCACATAAACTGGTTTCAGTCATCGCCACTGGCTGAAACCAGTGGCGAAGACGGTAATATATTTGACCGCGGATCAGTATGTGGGGGGTTCAAATCATGGGCTCGCCCGTCACTGACTTCGCTTTCGAGTGAGGAAACTGACGTTAACAAAGATTTATTTTGTTTATTTCTTAAATATATTTGGCTCAAGCCCCGCCTACAAGCAGGGCGTGATTTAACCCCGCCTCTCTCTAAGGCTCCTGGGTACGAGCGGTGGTCAAGATCTTTATTCGAGTTAATGGACTCTTGCAAGAATTTCCTTAAATTTCACGCTAGGAAATATCGGTCACGTGGGAACCGTTGTGCAATCTAGAGGCCAGAGTGAGAGAGAGACAGATATAACGAGAGAGAGAGAGAGAGAGAGAGAGAGAGATAGAGAGAAATAGAAAGAGAAAGATTAAAAGTAGAAGAAAGATGAATAGGGAAAAATGAGGGACGAGAGAGGGAGAGATAAAGGGGATAGAGAGTGAGGGAGAGAGAGGCAGAGATGAAGAGGCAGAGGCAGAGGCAGAGAAAAAAAGAGAGGAATAGAGAAAGATATAGAGGAACGAGAGAGTGAGAGAGATAAATTGAGAGCTAAATGGGTATATGAGTTGAATAGGCTTAAATATATATTAGCAACTAGGTTTAACGTCAGTTAGCACAACGAGTGCTGTGAAGATACTGCAGCTGGGATTTGAACCTATAACGCCTGCTTGTCGAACAAGCGTGCTGCCAAATGAGCCATCCAATGTTGACCCGCTTGCCTTTGATCTTGGACTTACATTGTTTCAATCTCACTTTCTCTTGTGGTCTTTGCGTACTCAGTCGTCATTGTGTGGTGCTTTGGCGCCTATGTATAGAGTCTGCAAAAGACGTCTCTTAATTTGCCTTATGTCGAGGAACCGGACGTTAAATGCTTATTGATTGATTGATTGATTCAACCTCTAAATAGAATATATATATATATATATATATATATATATATATATATATATATATATAAACGTCCTCGTGGATGGTTGTGCTGACAGGAAAGTGTGGTGTGGTGTGGAGAGAGCTGAGTTCTGGTGTATCAGGCAGCAGTCTAGCGGGTCCTAGGAGTGAAACAATGAGCGAGACAATGGACGGCAGAGACTGCCCCAGGTCTGTTTGGGTTGAACCGTCGCGGATGTGCTCTTCGTCGTTGGACGCAGTCCTGGATGAGTTTAGAACCAGCGGCAACCTGATTCTCGCCAAGTCTAGAGTCAACAAGACATGCAGGTGAGCGTTCATGGTGATATATAGACTTTATTTCTCCAATACATGGTAGTTTCGAACAAAGATATAGAAAAAAGAAAAATAAACGAAGAGAAACAACACTTTGCATACAAGAACAGCTAAGCAATGCAAACCTAGTAGTTTACAAGTGACAAACAGAATCAAATCAACTCAGTTATTCATTAGAATATTCAATATGTAGCATTTTGTCAACGTAGATCAAAAATTTAAATCGTACTTTAGCAACAGAATCAACAAACGAAATATTATATTTCCTTTGTAAACTTTCAAATTCTAAATAATCTGGATGATTTAATTCGATCCCTTTAATAATTTTGTCATCCAATACAAATTTGTTAAAAAAATTATATCTATGGTATTCATATAAGATACTCAAAGGCCAAAAACCAAAATAATATTGACACCACATAATTACTTCCTTGTCAGTCATATGAAAGATCTTCGAAAATATACTGTCATATGCTCTACTCATACTCTTTAAGTCTGAATCTTGCAAGGTGGCAGCAGCATTGCCATAAAGCAATGCTGATACACCATTACTATCAATCAGTTTAAGAATGACATCTTCAGATGCTTTTGTTCCCAGCCTTCCTAAAATTGTGTTAGCAGCTCTAAAAAATTTCCCTTTTGATTCTTCCCATTGGCGTTTAAAATTTTTTGCCTTACAAATAGTGACTCCTAAGTATTTAATAGATTCCACCCAATTAATTGCAACTCCTTGAATACTTAAAGGTGAGCTTGAATAGCTACACCTTGGGCCTATTCTTATACAATGGCATTTTGACACATTTGTTGGCAAATCTAACTCATTGAAAACATTATCACATATATCCAACATAAGCTGTAAATCAGTAACCGATGCACTAATCAAAATTAAATCATCAGCATACATGAAGCTGTTAAAGCATTTATAATTAACAAAGCATTCTAAATTAGATTGCTCTAATACACTCAATATATTATCCACAAATAATGTAAATAAAATGGGTGACAGAACTCCTCCTTGTTTAACACCAGATACAAGAGGCACACAATTAGACTTACAATTTTTCCATTTAACAGTTGTAAAGTTTTTGGAAATCCAATTTTCTAGCACATTTAATACACATTTATTTACACCTCTGTTCTGCAACATACATAAAATTCCATAACCATTGCATTTATCAGAAGCTTTTTTCAGATCAATTACCCCAATATTTACTGTAGTGTTTCTATTATTGAAGTAATTAACAACTTTTCTAAGATTATGCAAGGCGTTAGTGCATCCGACTTTTTGTTTAAATCAAAATTGCCTTGTGGAGGTTTCAAAACTAACATATCTTAAAATACAGTATTCAAAAATTTTTAATATCATTGGGCATATCGTTATTCCCCGAAAGTCGTCAGCAGACAAGTTTCTTTTGTGCCCCTTAAATTTCGGTATTGGCGTAGTAATGCCAACACCGAACTCATCAGGAACTTTTCCCAACTTCAACATTATATTAAATAGAGTTCTTAGAATTATAATTAAAGACGGATGCGCATAAGCAATATGCTCAATTGTTAACCCATCTGCACCGGTAGCTTTGTTTGCTTCAATGCTATTAATTGCTTTATCAATAGTGGGACTTACATATAGAGCACTATGGTTAATTGACTAGTTATAGTCTTTCAGTATTGTTAAGTTCTCTATGAGATTGTTACCCGATAAGTTAATAGAACTTAATCCCTCTCTCTCTCTCTCTCTCTCTCTCTCTCTCTCTCTCTTAGTGCACTGCCTACTGGCAGGTCCATGATATATAACGCCTCCACTCTTCTCTGTCTTCCGCCTTCCTCTTCATTTTCACATATGAGTGGGTCTTTAAATCATCTAACATACCAGAACTCAATAGTATTAACGTAATGAGGAGGTTGTGCAGTAATACTTACCATTAATTTGCCTAATGTACTTTTTCGGAATGACTAGAGTAACGCCGAACCACTACACAAATAGACACGACAAATACGTCAAGTGTCGTAGGATTTGACAAAGATGAGTATGAGCAAGGCAAGGGAAAACCGCTTCATAATACGAAGAGACACAGTGACCCTTCATGAACTTCGAAGCTTCGAAAGCACTGTAATATACTGTATATAACATGGGACAGCAATTGAAGAAATTAACAGAGTGACGTTTACACAGCGCATCTCTAATTATCTCTCGCTCTCTCTCTCTCTCTCTCTCTCGCTATATATATATATATATATATATATATATATATATATATATATATATATATATATATATTTATCTCTCTCTCTCTCTCTCTCTCTCTCTGTCTCTCTCTCTCTCTCTGTCTCAACACTTTATCTTAATACATCAGGTCAATAAGGCCGGTAAACCCCTGGAATCAGCTTAACTCCTACACCCACTTCTACTCCAACCCCCTTCCTCCTCAGGTAATGCTCTGTCCCACTCTTGTGTTTAGCACATCCTCTATTGTGTTTAGCACATCCTCTATTGTGTTTAGCCCATCGTCTATTGTATTTAGTCCATCCTCTATTGTGTTTAGCACATCCTCTATTATATATAAATCTTTATTCGTCACTTGGGCAACCAAAACACACACAGAACAGGAACAAAAAAAACGCAAACGCGCAACAAACAAAGAAAATTAAACATAAAGAAAAACAACAGACTGCACCTCTACAAGCATGCAACTATAACACTAATATCATCAAAAGCATGCAACTATAACATCAATATCATCAAAAGCATGCACATGTAAATGTGGCATTTTGTGTAGCAATCAAGACAACGTATCTGAGTGTCTGATATATTGAAACCGCATAGGTAACATTTGATAAATTTCCATATCTATAATTATTGGGTTGATATGCCAATTTTTTCTTTCAAAATTTTTGATAGTTGAGGTTTATGATATCTCTGTCATTATTTTTAAAATGCAGAGCATTGGTATGGAAGTGAGCTGTTAGCTTGTCTAAGTCGCCCATGGACAGTGTTGAACATATTAACCTTAGCATTATATTTTCAGACATATTCAGGGTCGATAGAAAGGACATTACCTTTAATGCATATTTGTGCAATATTGATTTATACCCAGTATATAGCTGACAATGTTTTATAGTATTTTTGTCGAAGGTATTAAAAACTTTTTGAAAAGATTTAGTCCATGGACTATTTAGACTAGTTAACTCTGTTTTATTAAGGAACAGAACCTCCAATGCGTAAGTTAAACATGGTAGAGCAATGGTCGATAGAGTCTATTAGTTTCAGAATTACAGGCTTATTATTAGAAGTTCCTAATTTAGCCAATATTGCATTTGCCGATCTACATGTATAATATTTAATTTTGGCAGCATCAAAACTACACTTAAATTTACACGCATTCAAAATATATATTCCTAAATACTTAATTTCGTCTGTCCAAGGAACTAAGCTATCTTTTAGATATAGTTTGCAACATTTGTAATTGTATCTATTGCCAAAACGTAATGACATGCATTTTTTAACATTAATCTACAGGCCTAACAATTCTAGCTCACTACTACAGATATCTAACATAAGTTGCATTTCACAAAGCGACGGGCTTAACAACACTAGATCATCTGCGTACATAACTGCACTAACAGCGATACCCTTAAAATAACATTCATATTTAGCGAATTTATCTAGCAAATCATTAACAAAGATAGAAAATAAAACTGGGCTTAAGACTCCACCTTGCCGTATGCCAGCCAATAATCGGTAAGGCCTTCAGAGAACATTTTCCCATCTAACACAACTGTAGGAGATACTATAATGTTTAGCACATCCTCTATGGTGTTTAGCCCATCCTCTATTGTATTTAGCACATACTCTATTGTGCTTAGCACATCCTCTATTGTGTTTAGCACATCCTCTATTGTGTTTAGCACATCCTCTATTGTGCTTAGCACATCCTCTATTGTGCTTAGCGCGTCCTCTATAATCTATACTCTATCCTCTATAGACAGTGGTAGACGCTACGACAGCTGTGAACAGCTGCTGTAGTGATAGACGCTACGACAGCTGTGTGCTATTGCAGTGGTCTAGACTCTAGACTGATGATTGAAGCAGCTGCTGAAGTGATACCTACGACAGCTGTAAGCAGCTGCTGTAGTGATAGACGCTACGACAGTTGTGTGCTATTGCAATGGTCTAGACTCTAGACTGATGATTGAAGCAGCTGCTGAAAAGATACCTACGATAGCTGTGAGCAGCTGCTGCAGTGGTCTAAAGTGATGATTGAAGCAGCTGCTACAGCGCCAGCTATGGTAGACGTTACGAAAGCTGTCAGTGTAAATAACCCGCCCTACTGTCTCTACTTACAGTGATGTACAGGGGGTGTGGGGTCAATACTCTGCGTAGAGGAGGTGGGGTTGACCTGTGGTAGGAATTAGGAATGAGCGTCAATGAATTGTTGCTTAGCACAGGAACTGCAATGTTGTGTCCGGAACTGTCAAGAGAGAGAGAGAGAGAGAGAGAGAGAGAGAGAGAGAGAGAGAGGGAGGGAGAGAGCTAGAAAGAAAAAGAGAGAGGGAAAAGAGAGGGAGATTTGGGACTGGAGATTTGTTCTATTGATAGGCTAAATGGATGGCAATACCTATCTGCCTATTATAAATTATCTACCTATCTACATATATGTAATCTATCCATCTATTCACCTTTATCTAAACACAGAATATCTTAAACATGTGAATATTTTCTCTAAGAAATGTTAAGAATTAATCTTAAGAGTTAATCTGTTAAACGGCGGATAAAAGAGTGAATGTTTTTGATTAACAACATTCACGATTGCATCATCCACTGAATGTGAAAGTTCTTTGCTGAAATATTTAAACCAGTCTATAATATTTTTTATATATAAAATTAATTAAAAATTTATTTTACCCTACATCTTTACTAAAGTGAACCCAATGTGGATGGGAGGGGAGGAAGTTGAAGTGGCTCCAACTTTAGCTCAGTCTGTT
Organism: Enchytraeus crypticus; assembly: GCA_905160935.1. Lineage (NCBI taxonomy): Eukaryota > Metazoa > Annelida > Clitellata > Enchytraeida > Enchytraeidae > Enchytraeus > Enchytraeus crypticus. The sequence goes on from CAJHZI010000334.1 coordinate 20,073, forward strand.
CATTCCGTTCCGCTCCATCTCCTGCTAACCCCCCCACAATCCTGTTACCAACCCCTACCATCCTGATAGACCCACCCTACCGTCCTACTGAAATTCTCCCACCTACTAACTTAACCTACTTGTACCCTCACGCCAAAACGATACTGTTCATTCTAAGGATTTTTTCCGAAATCAGTTCATCCTGTGGAATAAAATATTTGGAAGTTTGGAACAAGATAGCACCGGGACCTCGTGTTCTGGACATGAAAGCGACTTTTCTTTGAGCTCAGCCGGTAGCGCGTGGTAAGTTGTCGGTAAGTTATCGGTAAGTTGTCGGTAAGTTATCGTTAAGTTGTCTGTAAGTAATCGGTAAGTTATCGGTAAGTTGTCGGTAAGTAATCGGTAAGTTATCGGTAAGTTATCGGTAAGTTATCGGCAAGTGTCGGTAAATTGTCGGTAAGTTATCCGACTGTGGATCAGTAAGTGCAGGATTCAAAACCAGGGCTCCCGCGTCACTGACACGCTATCTAGACGTTCAACTTAACTTTTGCAGACAACTATGCTTTAGGATCATGCAATAACATAGTTTCGTATATTGTTTATATCTACACACATAGGCCACTGTGTGTATTTCTTAGAGTGCTACTGTTAACGATGATATTGAGTACTTTGAAACCAAAGCCAAACCGACAAATAAAGACAATAAACAGTGTCCTCTAACCTGTCTGCCCGGTTGTCTGTCTACGATAAGCTGGCTTACCAGTGAAGCATTTCTCTGGAGTAACCGTTAACGCATAAGCTAAATAAATTAAACTAAAACAAGACACTAAAAAAGAGACAAAAATAAAAAAACTAAAATAAAAAATTGACTAAAACAGCCATTAAGAACGGAATCTTTGTAGACACAAGCTGTTGTCATGTGTGTGTTCTACTAAAAAAATCATTTTTACATTTTAACTCTGATGTCTCCCCTCACTTCTTTCCCCTCCCTCTCTTACCTTTCCTCCCACCCGTCTTACCTGTGAAAGGCGTATGGATCGTACGCTATTTATCGACCCAACCTGACATTATTTATTTGTTATTATTCTTCGTCCTTCTTTCATCTAATCACAAATCAATAGCGTTCTTTCTCTATACACAGATTCTCTTTCTTGTATCTCTCTCACTCTCTCTCTCTCTCTCTCTCTCTCTCTCAATCTCTCTATCACTCTCACTAACACAAAAGCATACACATACACGCACACTCACTAATAGTAATACTTCAAGGACAGTGTGAAAAGTTTAAACCACCACCAGATCAACAAAGCTTAAGCGCTGAAAATCAAATCTTGAATCGATAATATAATTAAATTATTATATTATCGGGGAAATTATTGCACTAAATGTAATTAATATAATATAATATTTCCAGAAAATTAATAATTAATAGGCTTTCAAATTGAAATATATAATTATTTGCATGGGGGCCAAGTTTTTCGTTAAACCCAGGAATTGATCAAGTGACGGACGTGTGTATTTATCGATGTTTACCGTCCCACATACACAATTAAATTAAGCGACAAATAGAATCCAGTTGTCAACCTAAATGCTATGTCTAATACATCAAAACTGAGCAACAAAAGGGTATTTCTGGACCAACCGAAAAGCAAATTCCAATCCTCCAAGCTAAATTCTTCAATGTTTGGTACATAAAATTGTTGAAATCTGTAAAGAAAAATCTCTTGGCCTTAATATTGTCTAAGATCTTTTAGTGCTCCGAAGAATAAGTGGCCAAAGCGTAAAATTGCTCATTTTACTATACAGCACAACAAACTTGTCCCCTCAATCTCACGATTTTCTACCTGATATGAAGTTATGAACACATCGAATGAGCTCAATGTGTGATGATGATGTTAAAATAGGCGACCTGACACATTGAATGAGCTCAAGATGTGCTGATGATGTTGAAATGGACGACCTGTTGTGATGTGTAATTATGTGCTGATGTTAAATTGCGCCACCTGGTGTCATGTGTATTTATGTGAAGCTATAGAGAGACTGCAGTCGTTTAACTCAGATGACAGGTTTTTTGTAATGCTTGGGATGTTTTAGTAAGGGTTGGGGTATTATAGTAAGGGTTTAGGTTTTATAGTTGGGCTTGGAGTATTTTAGTAAGACATAGAGTTTTATAGTAAGGCTTGTGGTATTTTTGTAATGTTTGGAGCTTTATTGCAAGGCATAGTGCGGTCATCATCATCAGCATTGTTTTATGGTGCAGTTATCAAATTATCATCATCATCAATAACACTTCCAATGACATATCGTTAAGTGATGAGATATTTGTGACGTCACGTATAGTTTAATCACGTGATGAGTTTAATCAAGTGACGTGTACGCAGTGGCGTCACCTGTGCTGGATTTTTATGAGAGAAAATTTATTTAATCTAATCTCTAATCCCACTAGAGGTCCATAATCCCACTAGAGGTCCATAATCCCACTAGAGGTCCATAATCCCACTAGCGGTCCATAATCCCACTAGAAGTCCATAATCCCACTAGAGGTCCATAATCCCACTAGAGGTCCATAATCCCACTAGAGGATCATAGTATCTTTAGATGGATATTGATTGATTGACTGATTGATTGATTTGTAGATTGACTGACTGACTTACTGACTGATTGATTGATTGATTGATGGATTGATTGATTGATTGATTGATGGATCGATTGATTGATTGATTGATCGATTGATTTATTGACTGACTGACTGTCTGACGGACTGAATGAATGATTGATTGATTAATTGATTGATTGATTGATTTATTTATTTATTTATTTATTGATGCAGTGAGTGGGACAGAACGAACGAGTGTTATCAGAGGATCATACAACGCTGCACACACAACCAGGCAGCCATGAACGAGATCAAACTTCACATAGGACGATATGTAATCTACTCACTGCCCTGTAATGATCAGTCACTTGTAGGTAAGTATTACACTGCAATGATAGGACGATATGTTATCTACTCACTACCCTGTAATGTTAAATCACTTGGAGGTTAGTATTCCACTGTAATGATAGGACGATATGTAATCTATTCGCTGCCTTGTAATGGCAGAATTCACAATACTTTTGGGAAGTGCGTAAAAAACTATTAGGCATCTAGCTAAGTTAAACTACATCAGAAATCAGAACACGACATCTGCCGACCAATTCAGTTAAACAGAAGAGGATGATAGACGTGAACTTCATAATGCTAATTTAGTCGACAGAGTGCAGCAGCTTTCGCTACTATTTATTAGTCATCTAATATATGGGTATGAGTACAGTGTTATGGTAATTTGTCTGTTTATTGCACAGTTTGACAGCGGCTGTACGATATACCGTGTCATATTTATATATCTGTAGTACGGTAAAGTTGCCTCACTATAAAAATCCTATTTTTTATTCATTCGCCAGAGTGTATTTCACAATGTGATATTATGTTATTCACCAGATGGTACAAGTGAGTACAACTGTTTCCTGCCGTACGTGCGCTCGACGAGGATTTGCTCTGAGGCGATGGACCAACACCTGCCTCGCTTCCTCTCCCTGCATGATCACAGGAGTGCCTGCAGGTAGCAGCACCGCTCTGCCTCTCTTCTAGTGTGACTGTAATATGAAACAATCAAATGCCGTACACAATTAAATACAGTAAAGCAAACAATGCACAATAAAATAATACACAATTAACGAGAATCATATAACCAAAACACTATACTACATCATTATATATATATATATACATACATACATATATATATATATATATATATATATATATATATATATATATATATATATATATTATTATATATGTATATATACATACATACATACTACATATATATATATAGATATATATATATATACCACATACATATATATATATATATATAGATATTGTATGTATGTATGTATGTATATATATATTTATATTAGATACATGTATATATATATACTATACATATATATAATGCATACATCATATATATTATATATATATATATATATATATATATATATATATATATATATATATATATATATATATATGTACATTCACCTTTGTAGTTAGCTTAACAGCCAATTTTAATAACAATATTATTACTTTAATTTATTATTAACTGGTATTCCTGCTACAACTGAAATACGATTCCTGGTATTCCTGCTACAACTGAAATACGATATTACGATACTGAAATGTTATAATTACTGAAATGTTATAATGTTAATATTACGATACTGAAATACGATACTGAAATACGATAATCTATAGGATATGGCTTGAACGATTTAGTGCATTAAAGCTTCAGTAATGAGATTGATCTATTTACAGAATGATTCAGGTGGCAATGAAGTGTTTTCATGACGTCAAAACTTCCATCACGGCGTCCTGTGATAAAGAGAGATCAAGGGAATACTACATGACCTACATTCATCCAGCTATAAACAAAACACGTCATACCGTCCTGGCACACTGCCAACTCTCCGCCCCCATATCAGACTACTATCTCAAGTACCAATCAGTTGTCGGAGGAGGCGCTGATTTAAATCAGGCCACGCCCGCCGTACTCGCTGTAGCCTTCCTATTGGCTGCTCATTTAATTTTAGGCGTGACAGTTTTAAGGACGCATCTTTCTCTGGATTATTTATAGATAAATACCCTATCGAATGATTTCGTAAGTTATGCATGTTCTGTGTTTTAGTATGAACAGTTAAACTATCTATTATTCTGTATGTGTTTGGGCAATGCCAATGCAACAGCAAGTAAATGCTATACAATTTCAGCTAATTTATTCTTTTCTTCATATATTCCTATTTCGTCAGAATGTAATTTCGAATGGATATGATGCAATTCAGTGCAAAACTGAATAGTAACTTTCTTGAACTTAAAAGAAAATTAAGAACTTAGGCTTTACAATTATCTTTGGATAAGTTTAGAATACCATTTTCAAAATTTCATAATTTAAATGTAAAGACTTAAGACGTTTTTCGTTAACTTTTACGTGAACGATTTCGATGAGCATCGTTTCCCCATGCTTCAGTGGCTTGCAATATACTGTATGAACTTATAATAATAATAATAATAAATGTTTAACGTCCGTATCTTCCTACAAGGATGATATCAGGGACGTCATAATTCATTTTATTTCATACTCCCAGCTTAACTCTCATTTCAATCGTATTACAAATTACACCGAGAGACGTTTAGGCTGGGATTAAAACCCGTACCTCTTGTATCAGACTATCTGACTATCAACTAGATACCCAAACTGCTGCATGCATATTTTAACTTTGATTTGTCTCTCGCGCCATCTGTAGATCGTTCGTTTATGATGAAATACATGTAATTCTGCATTGTAGTATTGGGATGGACACTACTGCTCAAACTTTCCATCAATAATTATTGTGATTTGATTAAACTAACCATACAGTAGCTCAACGTGTATAATGTATATCTCCAATGCGCATGGAACATCGGTATGCAAAAGAATAGAATTGTAAACATAGAAACAACTGCATTCTTACAACTGCTGTTAGAATAACATTGTAAACTAGAATTTGCTCATATCAGGTCGCGTAATTACCAGTGAGTGGTTGCACTGGAGTTAATGAGCCCCGTAAGTAAGTTATCTTTTTATTGAAAGTGCTCAGGATGACAACAAATATATAGCTATGACGAGTTACACACTTTATCTAAACGTTTTTACACAATTTATCTAAAACATGTAGCACATTATGTCTAAAGTTGTTTAAACACTTTATCTATAAGTTGGTACACTCTTTACTGCAGTAAATTCTTTTTTGTGTTAAATTCTGCACTACATTTATGGAGAAATCTCCATAAGTTATTTGCGAGTAAACTATTCTTAACTTAATTTAACTTAAATTAATTATACTGTATTTAATACTTAAATTAATTATACTGTATTTAATACTTAATTTAATTACATTGGTTCAGGAAGTCCTAAAGGCTTGTAGCAACAGTTCAATGCTACACAATCCAGTCAACAAGTTTTAAGTTGTTTCAGTTGTAGCTGCTTCAATATTTCCTTTCAATCTGGTGTAATTTTTCATAATTATAATAAAATCTGAAACCTTTCAAACTCCTATCGTCTATAAAGGAGAATCTGTCGAAGTTTTCTAAGCATGGCGGGTCCAATGCCAATGAAGACATTTGTTTCCTAGTACTGTACTACAACTAGTATGTATTGCCGATCTCAATTGTATAAATGAATTAAAATTTATCACTATACATGTAGCGGTATATAGAGTGTTTATCATTTTTTAATTATTACTAATAACTAATCACAAGTACTACTAATCAATTACTAATTACTAGTCTAATAATTATTAATTGCTAATAACTAATCGCTAGTACTACTAATTAATTATTAATTACTAATCAAATAATTATTAATATCTATTTTAATGGTTTAATTCAAAATGCCTGTGGTATGTGTTCTCAGACTATGACACTGTAGTTAGGCTGTACATGTATATACAACAGCATATATATAATATCATAGTTATATCATTGCTAAATTCTGTTTGTTTGTCCACTGTACTTGATTCATCTCATTTGATGACCATCTGGAGCTGTGTACAGCATTGCCATTCCATAAGATTAGTAACCTTATCTATAAAATCTTATCTCTTATCTGAAATTAGCTCTTATCTACCTCAACTTATCTCTTATCTATCTCCACTTATTTCTTAGTTATCTCAATTTATCTCTTATCTATCTCCACTTATCTTTTATCTATCGTAAATTATATCTTATCTATCTCAACTTATCTCTTATCTATCTCAACTTATCTCTTATCTGTCTCAACGTATCTCTTATCTATCTCAACTTATCTCTTATCTAGTACAATTTATTTCTTATCTAGTACAATTTATCTCTTATCTGTCAAAACTTGTCTCTTATCTATGACATGTTACAGGTTATGATCATACGAACAATAGAAGTGCGAGATTTGCCAAAGATGACTATCAACATCATGACTGTATGACAGTGGACAGAATAAAGGTGTGACAGTATAAAAGTGTGACAGTCTGACAGTATGACAGTGTGACAGTGTGACTAAATGACAGTATGACGGTATGACAGTATGACAGTGTGACAGTAAGACATTGTGACTGTAAGACAGTGTGACAGTGTGACAGTATGGCAGTGAGACAGTATGACAGTGTAATAGTATGACAGTGTGACTGTATGACTTTGTGATTGTATGACAGACTGACAGTGTGACTGTATGACAGTATGACAGACTGACAGTGTGACTGTATGACAGTATGACAGTGTGACAGTATGGCAGTGTGACAGTATGGCAGTGTGACAGTATGACAGTGTGACAGTATGGCAGAGTGCCAGTATGGCAGTGTAATTAGCATTCTGCTCTGTAAATATTAGACCATTGCAAAGAAGAGCTGCATGCTGTCTAATTAACTATCTACAGTATACTTTGCGCACTTGATTTCATTACTTGCTTATTTTTGTGTTTTTATTGTTAACATTCACATTACAACCGAATATTGAAGCCAGGAAATAAAAGAGACAGTGAACAACAACAACACATAGCGTCACGTGATTCGTAGGTCAACTGTGGTAGTGAAACAGACGTTAAGTGTTCAATTCCAATTTTAGCATTGTGCTTTGTCGCGTCTTTTCTTTGAGGTACAATAACAGCGCAATTAAGTGAAACTATCGTCCATTACAACACGGAGTACTATGAGCTAATTCTCCTATTTTACGTATAGGTTCCATATTCAAGGAACATTAATGACATGAGATGCTAACTCCGCCATCTTTAAAGCTATTGTGTGTGGTAAGGATTAGTATAGCAGGGAATGGCCTGCACAAGGTACGCAGGACGCAGCATGGCTTGAATAGGACGTCTACAGTTATGTGCTCAATGCATGTTCTAAAGTTATTCGTGTATATGACGCAAATCGAGAGCTATATCCGAATTTTAAATTTTAACAATTTAGATACTAATTTAATATTTTAAAAATTAATTTGTTGAGGTGTACCGACGTTAGATTTGCACTGTTTGAACGTCGTGTGACGTATTTGAAAATTTAGAAATTCACTTTAGCGCAATTGGTTTCATTTGTCATTGACTTATTGCTCACAATGCGTGTAAATAAAACTGATTTTGTTAGAAAATAACAGCATACTGCGCTACGTTGTTCATTTAAACATAGCATTATTAAGAAAGTTTTTAAATAAAGAGCTTATGAGAGATGAATTTGTTCAAGATACATTATAGAAAGTTGTGATTTATTATACGGATCATTTGAGAGCACACCCTTAATCAAACTATCATGTGATGGACCAAACAATAAACTATTTATTTTGAATTACTTAATAAAATAAGTAAATAATTAAACATTAGTAAAATAATGTTCGCAGTGCGACAAAGTTAGAGTCGAGTTTTCTTGTTTTATATTTCAATACTTACGTTATTTGTCTCTTGCGGACAAATGCAGTTATTGTTTTGCTTCCCAGCTGTAGCTCATGTCACGATTCAAATGAACCATACAAACGTTTTTAGAACTTAGAGTCTGTATATGCTGTAATTACCATAGAAAAAGATGTTTTCTGAACTGAAACTAAATATGTTGCATTTAATTTTTAGAGAAATGGTAGAATTACGCGAAAACTTATTACATAAATGAATAAAACAAGTATTTAGCATCACAACGCCATTTATAGATGCTGCAATTCTTTAGCGTAGAACAAGTAATCTTACAAATACAGCAGTTCTGTTTACATACATCTTAACTGAAACTACTCAAACTACCTACATAATTATCTACCTAACTATCTAACTAATTAGCTGCCTACCTACAGTAGTATCTAGCAACCTAACTATAGGAAATCCTGTTAAGTTACAAAAAAATCAGATAATATTCATGAACATGCAATAAACAATTCCCTGAATATATAGAAGCAAAAAGCGAACAAGCAAAAGACTTCAATTCCATAAATACACATAGTCAACATAGCATAAATCAAAGCTGCTGGTCTAACTAGTTATAAAACAGAGTTAGGTCTTCCAACCTCCCGTCAAATAGTAAAATAAATCTGAGGTATTTGCCCTGCGTTGGTATCCGTTTTGTTAAAATCTTCAATTGATTTAAAGAATTTAAACGTTACACGTGATTGGTTGTCTACATCTGTCAACATTTTAACTCCGCCTTCATTGGACAACCCCACATTATTAACCACACCTACCGCTATTTCCTCCAATCCATCGCTACCACGATACGTGGCCGGCCCAGTGGCCTTTACAACAATTGTATACTTAGCTCCGCCTCGTACCAGAACCGGTTCTCTAAGGTCCACTCTCACTGGCTGACTCGCCTGTCCATCAATAGCCTGATATGATCTATGCTGCCTGGTGGACGTGGCCAAAACTGGATGCCCCGTCTCAAAAATCTCCAACACAACACTATGAGCTGATACAGTGGCGTTATCACGAGATGGCTTGATCACCTCGCTGTCAATCAATTTAACATTCGGACTCTTATTGGTTGATATTTTTAGTTTATTCAAATAGGAGGGGGGATTTGACTTTCCAGCATAAAGACCTAAGGCTGTTATATGAAGATCTCTGTCAGTCTGAAAATCAATGGCATCGATTTTAAAGCCAGATTCACCCGGTTCTAAAATCTTAAACCGGTTTAGCGAACCGGTTGATAACCAGTTATAGTCGTATCTAGGAGGATATGTATTCCGCTGTGATCTGGTTTGAAGCGGTTTACCGGTTGAAGTATCAAGGCGTGTATTGGGAGAAGGTTGATTTTTGTTGACATTTTCTTTCTCTTCGTCCAATGGAGCCTTCGCTTCGCCTCTGAATCTGTTGAACACAATACACTTAGACATTGCACAATATGTAACAGCACATAACATACATGCAGTAGTACATTACATAACATACATGCAGTACAACACATAACATACATGGAGTACAACACATAACATACATGCAGTACAACACATAACATACATGGAGTACAACACTTAACATACATGATGCCATGTGCTCAAAGCTCAACTAGAGACAATTGCATCTTTTCTATATCAGGACAGGTAGTCACACAAGCTAGAGAGTAATTTAATTTAGCGTTATACCCTATAGAAACCTCCATCTACACATTCTAGCTGCCCGCTACACTTCATAAGTAATGCCATTACCTGATATTTGACGTCCCTGACTTCATCCTTGTATGAGGAAACTGACGTTAAACCCTTATTATTATTATTAATATTATTAATATTATTATTATTATTATTATTATTATTATTATTATTATTATTATTATTACATTTACATTTAAAGAAACCAGCGAAGAAAAATGTAAGATTCATTGTTTCCTAAGTCATTGATTCAGATCAACCAATGAACATATAATTGGTTGATTCATTAATACTGGCATTTGCTAACTTTTCCTTGATCAGTTGATAGTTTAATCCTCTGTTGTTGGTAAACTATTGTTCTGAATTTTTTGGTATTCCACTAAGAAATGTTGCGTGGTTATTAACTACAAGGTCAACCGCCAAAATTATGTCGGCCAATCAACTTATTTCATAATATGTCAGGCTTAAGTCAGAATATTATTTCGTAATCAGCGATATAGCATGTCAACTGTTTAAACGCCCGAAAACAGGCGCACAGAGCTTTGCGTTACTTTGCACATCGATTCAAGCTTGCAGAATATCAAATTGTGACGATCAGTAGTTTACGCAACTTTTGATGTTTAAATACTTGATTATCTCACTAATAACTACGTTATTGATTGACCAATTTTTTTACTGCGCTAACCTAGTGACGACGTATTCGTTGCGATACGAAGGTAAACCGGTTGCAGCCGGTCTGATCCGGTGGTTGAATTTGAGTTTTTTACGTCCCGACTTGTTCAGCATGTAGTTAACAAGCATCAGCTTCTCGTCTGCAGTCAAGAAGTCAACACTGCCTGAGGACATCTAGTGACGTAAACATAATAAATAATACAAAATAAAGGTTTAACTATGTTTCCTCATCCAAGGATGATGTCAGGGACGTCCCCACAGTACGCATCACTACAGATCAGCTCACCCAGACCAATCTGCAAAAGAAATTTGCTGAGAAGAAGTAAGGTCCTAAACGAAAGCCGGTCAGGTGATAAAAAATATTCAGGGTAGATTGATTATGTCTAGGGTGGAAAAAGGTAAGTCTTAAGGTAAGGTAAGTCATACACACATAATACAGATGATGATCATGATCATGTGGATTTATACGATTTAAAGTCAAGGTCAGAAGCCAGAAGTACTTCTCTTCAAGACGTCGTTTGGTTACGAAATCAGCCGGTTTGAAAATACCTGTACAAGCCGATCTGTGTTGATTTGTGTTGATTTATGTTGATATGTGTTGATATGTGTTGATTTGTGTTGATATGTGTTGATTTGTGTTGATTTGTGTTGATTTGTGTTGATTTGTGTTGATTTGTGTTGATTTGTGTTGATTTGCGCTGATTTGCGCTGATTTGCGCTGATTTGCGCTGATTTGCGCTGATTTCGAAGAAATTAAAATTAATAATCTATATAATATATCCAACATGCTTTGATATGCAAATTTCCGAGAACTTGAATCTAACCAAATCTAAATTAAGACAATCAGAGTTTTTTCTCCTCTTAAAGGACCCAGTTTCTATAACTCAAAACCTAACATATGCAACGCGACAAATTGATCGTATTAAATTAAATATTTTAATATTTATTTAAAAAGTTGTGGGGTCTTGAGATATAATTAAATTATTAATTATTACTTTGGACTGATGTTCTGGATTTTGGAATTTGCACCGTTTTTGGACCTTCTTTTTGCTCACCGGCTTAATTTTGTCTCAATAGTGCTCGATGTTGTCATTGATGACTGTAGCATTATAATTGTTGTTGTTGTTGTTATTACCACCCAAGGACGTACCAGGCTAGAGAACGTCTCAAGGCTGATCAGAGGAAATCTGATCTTATACATCATCCCACCCAGCTCAGCTCTCAATTTCTCCCCCTCTCTCCCCCCGCCCCCCGCCCTGGCCACTCTGCCCCTGCCCCACTCCAGGCAGGCCTCCAGAACGGAGAGCTCGTCGGCCCGTAGATCATCGGAGCCCACGAGATCCTCCAAGGTCTCTCTGTCGAGGTGCGCCACCTGGCCAGAGCGATGCAGGTCGAGGAAGTTGTGGAGAAGTAAGGTCAGGCACTTGCTCACATCTGAAGTGTCACCTGATCGTCTGGCTGCAGTCAACTCTGATCTCACTCTGCTGAAGTCCATTGTGAGGTCAAGAGGTCAAAAAGTCAGGAGGGCAGGAGGTCAAGAGGTCAAGAGGTAGTGTAGAGGCTGTGTAAAACGTGCAATTGCAGAACAATTACTTATAATTAGTTTCATTTAAACTATTTAAAGGGGTTTATTTTAGAAATTTAAATTAATAATTAATATGTTGTCAGAGCTTAGAGCATTGTTACACCACAATATACAGTCTATGTGCTCTGTGCCACAGTTTTCTGGAGTTAGTTGACGTTGTTGTTTTTCACTCAAGGCTATACGATTATACTAATGCGCACAGATAAACGAACGAAATATGAAACCTAACAGTGTTTAAGATAACGTTTAAGATTTCAAATCATTCATTAGCTTTATGATAATACATCACATGTATGATCATACTCTCTCTTAGTGCACTGCCTACTGGCAGGTCCATGGTACATAACGTCTCCACTCTTCTCTGTCTTCCGCCTTCCTCTTCATTTCCACATAGGAGTGGGTCTTTAAATCATCTAACATACCTAATCTCGGCCCTGTATGATCATTCATCACCTATATGATCATACATCACCTGTATGGTCATACATCACCTATATGATCATTCATCACCTATATGATCATTCATCATCTGTATGATCATTCATCACCTCTATGATCATTCATCACCTGTATGATCATTCATCACCTCTATGATCATTCATCACCTGTATGATCAGTCATCACCTCTATGATCATTCATCATCTCTATGATCATTCATCACCTGTATGATCAGTCATCACCTCTATGATCATTCATCATCTCTAAGATCATTCATCACCTGTATGATCATTCATCACCTCTATGATCATTCATCACCTGTATGATCATTCATCACCTCTATGGTTATACATCACCTGTATGATCATTCATCACTCCTATGATCATACATCACCTGAATAATCACTCATCACTTGTACGGGTTGAGAAGGTAGCTTGTCGGTTAGTTGCTTGAAAGCCGATATGTATATGTTTGGTACAAATCCAGCATTGAGCACGCCACTAACATGCTATTGAGACTGAAATCTGACATTAAACTGGTCTAGTGACCAATGCAACCCTAAAGTCTCCCAGCTGTATTAAATATGTCAAATAAAACAAATTGAATTGCATAGGTCTATGCAAATTTATAGTAAGTCTGCCTGAAACTTCCAATCTAGTCTAAAGACTTCCAGTTGTCAATAAATATATAATTAAGTATATCACATTAAACGAATTGATTTGCATATACGCAAAAATATAGGTCTAATAAATCGACCTAAAACTTTCAATCTGGTATGCTACTGTTATTATATCCAGAGGCGCTCAGTTATTTCATAGCAGACTTACATCGAATAACCCACAATAGATCTGCTGGTAGATATAGACCTTGTTTACATAGACTTCGCTTTATACACCATGCATCTCACCATTTCTCCTGCTAAAACATCGCCTTTCTCGCATTCTCTCCTTCTCTCTCTCTCTGTGTGTCTCTCTGTCTCTCTCTCTCACTCTCTCTCTATCTCTATTTCTCTCTCTGTGTGTCTCGCTATCTGTCTCTCTCTGTCTCTCTCTGTCTATCTCTGTCTCTCTCTGTCTCTCTGTCTCTCTCTCTCTCTCTCTCTCTCTCTCTCTCTCTGCCTCACTCTCTCTGTCTCTCTCTCACAGAGAGCTCAAGGCAAAGAATGAAGTATGCAGAACTCTGCTCCCATTTAAACTCTTTTGAGTCTATTACAGTTAAGTTCATCGGCGACTGTTTGATAAGTCAGCCTTTGAACTCCACAATAACTTGCATTTTCAGAGGATAATTTAATACAAATCAAAGTAAAAAATAAAACATAAACAAGCATTATAGTGAAATGATCAACTATGTTGATACCTATCACTTTTATTACCACATGCTTAAACCGTTAGGCAATTTAGACCATTTTCCGTATAACCAGTCCCGTGAATGTCCGAGATTTGAATCTCAGATCAGCGCGGCTGGGATTCGAACCCACCAGGGTTCAAATTTACTAAAGGATCTGTAATTTAAAACTTCATGACGTTATCCCTAAGCTATTTAGACATTCAAAGCAAAAGAAGAATAAGAACAATTCAAGGCACAGATCATGTGGCATTTCTTCAGTGAGCACTCATGACCCGTTCAGTGGTTTAGATTTGCCACTAATCAACTACTTTGAGAGCATCACGCATTCATGGCCGTATTCAGTAAATAGACAATCCGCAGTTTAAATCTCAACAGTGGTTAAACTACGGATTAGTCATAATTTGGCATTATGCAAGCTTAACCCGCAAATTAGTCGCTGTTCCTCTCTTTCCGGGGGTCTATTCCGCGGATTTGTCAGTCCACGGTTTAGTGCTAGATATTTTAATATGTGATTCTTATTAACTAATTAGTGATGAGCGCCCACAAATTGTAAAATATATTATTATATACCACTCAAGTTCACATAATTCACTAAGTTCACGTATTTCTTCCTGGTTCTGCTCTTGACCACGCTTGAGTGACTCATTGATTGACTGATTGACTGATTGATTTATTTATTAATCTAATGATTGATTGGTGAATTGATTGATTTGTGGGAGAGAAATCGATAATTTATTTACTTTCTTATTTTGAAATAATTATTGATTTTTGAATTTTGCATACATTTTGGTGTTCATTATTTTATCCATTCATCCAATCTGTAAATCATTCGTTCGTCAGGTCATTCCTATCTGAATATTGATTACACTATTTTATTGATTGGCTATCAAATAATGGCATCAAATATTCATTAAATTAAATCATTAAATTAATCACTAAATTATTACTAAATAATTATTGAATATAGTATAATTATACTATATATAATTATTATAATTATCATATATGTTACATATAATATTTTATTTATAATATAATATAATTATTGTGCTAAATTAATAATTAAATCAAACAGTAAATGATTTTTAGCAGAGAGTGAGAATAAGTTAACCAGGTAGAACACTCAGCGGGTGTTCTATAGAATTATGAAGAGCCTGCACCGGGTGTGACATTGTTGACAGAGCGGTTCTTGCTAACAGCTCACTGTGTAGTATCATCCACTGAATGAACCAGTGCAGAAACATGCCGTGTGTGCGTGTGCGTGAGATTATTTGTGTGTGTATATGTGCGCATGTCACACACACACACAAACCACATACTCACACACATATGCAGTGATTGTGTGAGTGTATGTGTGTAAGTGATTGAAAGATCGAGAGAGAGAGAGAGAGAGAATGAGAGGTGAAACAAATAAAAAGTTAAATTTTCGAAAGTGATTGAAAGAGAGAGAGAGAGAGAGAGAGAGAGAGAGAGAGAGAGAGGGAGTGAGTGAGAGGTGAAACAAGTAAAAAGTTACATAAAAGTATTTCGCTTTACCGTGTCAAGAATTCTTTAAAAAATTAATAAAAGTATTTTGCTCCACCATTGTGATAATTAAAGGAATAGAATAATGAAAGAGAGAAAAAAATAAATGATAAATATTCGAGATTAACTAATTATAATGGCATATCGGCACGCAAGGCATGGTTGTCAGTTCGAAAATGGTTGTGCTTCGCGTGTTCCTCCTTTGTAACTAAGATAGCACTTGAAAAATAATAGAAAAAATAAAAGAATTATCTAAACACTATGTTTTTTTAATCTCTACAGATAGTTTCATAAAAACTAAATAATCGTCTTTAAAAGCAAAATGTCAAAAAAAGGGAAATACGACAGCGATACTGGTTACCGTTACTTGATTCGGTTCCGTGCCTCTTCTTCTAATACCGGAAAGATATGACTAAACTAAAGAAAATGAACTAACTAACTGGAATGACTGACTATTACTAAAACTAAGTTAGGCCTATACTGAAGAGTGAAGAATGAAATGAACGAATGACCTAAACTAAGAAAAGATATGAGATGAACTGAACAGAATGACCCGAATAAGACCCGAATGAGCTCCACTAATATCCGCCCACTGTCTTATATAGTAGCTATCTAATTAGTATAATTAGCCAGATTCAAATTTGAATCTGGCCAAAACATAATTAAGAGAAGCCTTCGTGGAAAGTTACAGAGAGCATTGCCCTACTAATCGGAACTGCTTCAAACAGGCTTACAATATAACGTTTACAATGTGTAAAATGGCACAGCCATTTGTTACACAATACTACAGTGTCAAGTTGATAATGCTTCAAAACACACGTTACTTATATATACATATATATATATATATATATATATATATATATATATATATATATATATATATATATATATAACTTAATATTTGGCAACTTTTCTAAGCTATAAATAAATAAAAATATTTTGTCGTCATAGAAGATACGTGAGCAAAGCTTCAGTTAACCTCGGACATATTGCCCGAAGCCTCAGTTCATTTCTCGTGTCCTACCCGCATATAATATAAGTTATTGATAGATAATTATACCTTAACAATTCTTATGTAACAATTCTTGAATGACCCCATAAGCATAGGCCTACATATACATGTCCATAAACAATTCTAACACCAACTTCAAACTCACCCAGACCTAGCAGCTTGTTTCACGATCATCTCAGCGTGCATACTGAAGAGTGCTGGTGGTAGAAAGTCCCCTTGCCTTACATCTTTCGGAATTTGTCAAAAGCCTTCAAAAGTCTATAAAACATAACGTCACAGATAAGCCTAGAGATACATTGTATGAGTATAACAACAGTGCTAATCGTTACGATGAAATCAGTCAATTCTATCATCTTTGCTGTAATAGTTGATATAACATCGTGTAATTTAAAAGTGTTATGATGAAACAGCGTAGTAATCTAAAGTCATTTTAAATTTAATCTTATCTGAATATAACGTAACAATCAAGTGTCTCTACATGCAGTTAGGCTCACACACTTCTCTCTATCAGTCTCCTGTAAACAAGTTCTAGTAACCACTTATCAAGTGTCTAGTAACTCGAAGTGATGTCACTGTACAGTATATTCTCGTATAAAATCCTCAACTATGAAGCTTCACTTTCAATAACTTAACTCATAAGTAATCAAACCAAAAAACGCTTATAGATAAAACAATTTTGAAATAGAGTAGGAAGATTGCTGGTACAGAATAAGTAACTTTACTGTCAAACTTGAATTGTTTTGGCATAATAATAAATTATAAGTACATAATAATAATAAGATAATCTGCTAGAAATATCTTCATCTTCATCGTTGAGGCGACTCAGTGAAACCAGACAATGCTGCCAGTGAGTAATGAAACAGTATCTTCAATCAATTGTATCAGTGAATTAATTAAATATCATTCATGCAATTAATCAATCAATTTAGGCCTAATCATTGAAGTAGGCTAATTATTTTCAGTGAGTTTTTATTGAGTTGATATGATTCGTGATTAGTTTGATTGATTAGCAATAATTACACAACTTCTTATATCCCACTGTATGTTTAATATTACTAGTCTTTAAATAATAACATAAATTAATGAATAACTAATATTAAGGTTTCAATAGGATATTAAGCCGCAAGTATACCTAAGTGTCTAAAATGGCATATATCGTTTTCTAGCATTAGCACCATATGAAGTGATAGAGAATTAGAAAGAAAATTTTACAGAAAATGACAGAAATATTTCTATGATATGTTAGGCCTATACTTAATTAATTCAAATTAATTGTCTTCATATTAATTATTTCACTTGCATTAAAAGTATAAAGAAAATTTATAAGTAGGCCTTCTCTTTAATTAATTAGCTTCCATAAGGCTGAACAAAGGGTGAAGGAGCATATTATTGGCCCTAATGAGATTTGTTTAATTAATGCATCGGTTCAAAGACGAAAAACGAATAATTGTGCAGAACAAAAATTGTAACAAATAAGAAAATACAACCATTTTGTAGGTCAACGCTTGTCTTAGACAATTCTGTTGTTCAATTAAGCTCAAAGTCAGACATCTTTGGGAGCTTTAAGTTAAGGAACAACCTAAGGTAGTTTCATTACTATTCCTATCAGACGATATTCGTTCTGAATATCGTGTATTTCAACTCATCGAATATTTTCCGTAAATGCAACACATGCATTTGATACTTTAATTAAAAACTACGTACACACTGTATTATTTTTATTTTATTTTCCGCAATTTTTGAAGCCTTACTGTTATTTCAACGATTCAGCAATAGATCAATTCGGTAATTGAAAATATATTTTGTTGCATGTTAACACTGGATTGTTTATGTTGACATCTGATACATAGGCTATACAAGTATTTACATGCAAATGTAATGTGTCTACATTATAATTTCGTTATAATTCATGCATATCGTTATAACGGGTGTCAGAGTTAAACTATAAGTGTTACGTTATTCTTTAATTAATATCCGTATAGTAGGTTGTAAAATAACTAAAATTTCTAAAGAAAACTTGTATTAGAAATTATATGAGGAACTATAGTACATTTCAATGGTATTCTATGCAGTGTTTACGTTTTCTTGTCCACTGTTTACATTTGGTGTCCTCAATGTTCTATTTATAGCCATTACCGAAAAGATCTATTGGTTGAATTGATCATCTATTCGCAGATCGTAGTTTTTGTGTTGGGGTTTGCAGCCGGTGTTCACGTCAACAAGCATTACAAGGTATATTTTTTTATATTATTATTTTTTTAAAATTACTTTTATCTCTTAATTTTATCTGATGACTCTTTCAGTAACTCTATATCTACTGCATGATCTACATGTAGGCCTACTATGCTTTGTCCCTTTCAAGAATATACACAAAGCCGCGCGTTGGGGCCGTTTCCACACCTCAGAGAATGGACGACAGTAGAACTCTAATTCTGTTGTTGTTGTTATGAATAACTTATAATTGAGTGATATTTGAATTATGATTGATTGATGATTGCTTGAATATTGATGATTGATTTATTGATGATTGATTGGAGATTAATGATTGATTAAGGAATATTTAATGATGGATTGATTGACGATTGATTTTTTGATTGATTGACGATTTTACGCTTATATTGATTGATATTCGATTAATGATTGATTGATGATTAATATGTGATTGATTTTCTGACAGATATCCAGGCTACCCAGTTATGGTTGTGCGGATGTACCCAGGTGCAGAAATACTGACGCCTTGAAAGTGGAGCCACCTGCTCCAGCTGTTGACTCTGGAGCCACCTGCTCCAACTGTTAACTCTGGAGCCACCTGCTCCAGCAGTTGATTCTGGAGTCACCTGCTCCAGCTGTTGATTCTGGAGCCACCTGCTGAAGTCTCGTGTATTATAATTAATTTTCGACATAAGAGTATTCAAATAATGCCAGCAACTTAAAAATATTATGTTTGTTGTGACTTTTGTGACCGTTGAATGGGCATTTAATTCCTTTTTTTAATAAAGAATTTATATTAATTTATAACAATAATTTATAACTATTTTTAATTTATTTGAATAATGAACATTTAGCAAAGTTACCTTTACAAATATATGTTTAAAACATGTCAAAAGTATACATATACGTAGTGGCTTCTGATTGACTTAATAGATCAGTTCGGTAATTGAAAACATATTTTGTTGCATGTTAACACTGGTTTGTTTATGTTGACATCTGATAGGTATATTTACATGTAAATGTAATGGGTCTTCATTATAACTTCGTTATAATGCATGCATATCGTTATAATGGGTGTCAGAGTTAAATTATAAGTGTTAAGTTATTCTTTAATTAATATCCGTATAAAGTTGTAAAGTAAATAACACTTCTAAAGAAAGCTTGTACTACAATTTTATGAGGAACTAGTACATTTCAATGGTATTCTATGCAGTGTTACGTTTTCTTGTCCATTGTTTACATTTGGTGTCCCCGATGTTCTATTTATAGCTATTACCGAAAAGATCTATTGCACGTTTAGATTCTTAGTAGTGAGAATAGGCCTATAGGCCTAGGTCTGCTCGTACTACTTATTAGGGCCTACTAAAGGTAGGCCTACCGGATTTTCTGCCTTCATTGGTTTTGCTTGAATAATTTCAGTTGAACGCATGGTTAGATCTATTTATAATAAAAACAATTAGAGTGATACTATCGTCTATGAAAACCTCGAGCACTATTGAGACAAATCCAAGCCGGTGAGCAAAAATAATTGAGGTCTGAAATGGTGATAATACCGAAATCCAGAAAATCTGTCCAAATTAAGATATTATTGTATATTATTGGTTGTATAGGCCTATTTACCCGAGAGGAGGAAGTAGGAGACATTTAGCAGCGGTTAGCATCTTTCCAGATAGAGAGAGACTCAATGTTTAATTCATTGACAATTACAGATTACAAATACAGATTCAACATAGTGTAGACCATAGTAACACAAAACTAGAAAATTGAGCCAGTCCAACAGTAATAAACTATAGTCTTCCACCAAGTGGTAGCTCCAAATTATATATTTGCAAGTGGTATAGGCTATATATAGATAGCATGATATACATGTACGTAGGCCTATACCTGCGTTCACTGAAAATAAAGAAAAATCCATTAGATCAATAGTTAAAAATCATTAGATTAAAAGTAAATTGATTACTTCATAAAGGGCCTTATACCCAACTTATAAGCTTTTATTCCCATAGACTTTCGAAGTAGCTCCCCGTTGCCTTCGAATTAGTCGATTGCCTTTATCGACACTGGCAATCATGAAACGTAAACAGTAATGTTCAGCTGATGGTTATTTAAATGCATTATAAGTGAATTCAAAATATATTTATGCAATACTATCGCTTTACTGTTAAATGTGGGAAGTCTTCAAAACTAATATTATAGTAAGGGCAAATAAAACATAACTTGAGATATACAAATGTTGTCTATTTCATCACGTTTTTTAAAATACTGCATTTGGGGTGCAGAATTTCTTGGAGAATGGTAGCATCAGCAGAACGGCCATGTTTATTTAGAACCTCCTCCTGGTGTTGTTGTTGTTGTTTGGATACGAAGCGGAAGTCGGTATATTTTTCGCCTAACTTTTAATACCCAATCCTAAATTTATAACCGATGTATACTACTAGTCAGCAGTTCAATATTACACGAATTTAATGGTCTAGTTGTATTGCTGATTTTTCTTAATTAAGCGAATCAATATTTATCTGACTATTAATCATACAAAATTTACATTGAAGGATCAACGGGTAAGTCCCTTTAATTTACGTCGTAACGTACTTTCTAAATGTATGTGCATTAACATGTTCTTGATAGTATTACAATATGTATGGCTAAGCAATAAAAGTATGAACTTTTTCATACAATCTGCTCTTGAAATCTTTCCATCGACCAGAAATTGACTCTATAATAACAATTAGAGTGCTAGTCATCAATGACAACATCGAGCACTATTGAGACTAAATTAAGCCGGCGAGAAAAAGAAGGTCCATCCAAAAACGGTGCAAATTCCAAAAGCCAGAAAATTGGTCCAAAGAAAAATCTATCCCTAGCCTCTGATGAATCTTTGGGTACCTGTTAAAGATATTAAAACACAGTTTCTGAGATAGATTTTGGTGTCTTAAACTTTGCATCAAAAGACGTGGGATATACGCCTAGTCTATTTTATGTGTGCACTCGTCATCATAATCATCTTCCTTTGAATTTTAGTTTAACTAGAATCGGGATACAAATGAACCTTCTCCATTCCTCTCTCTTCCAACCATATGTCAAACCCTTAAAAACTTTTACAATTGATTTATAAATTTGTTAAAGCCATTTCTGGAGCCTCGGGGCTCACAAACGAATGCCTTTTCTGACATTGGTTTGGATTGTGCTCTGTCGCCTCTTACAACGCGTGCAGTACATGGTTGATCTATTCTTCTACAACCTGAACACAACATGTGTAATACCACATTAACACTAGACAATATAAACTGGAATACAATTATAATTCATTGTTTTATTTTGGCCAGTACAAACATATCCTCATAAGAAAGACTCTGTAGTTCTCTCATTTTTAGCTAGTTTGTTATAAAACTTATTGAACTATTAGAGTTGGCAATTAGCTACTGTTCTGCAGAAGTTTTTAATGTAGGAACCAAGTTGTTTATGTTACTTTTGCTGAATCTGCCTTCAATTTCTGAATTAACATTGGTCTATATAAATTGTATTATAAAAATATTTCTATTAAATCTGTCCTCTATAACTCCAGTATTATGGTTGTTTTATTCACAACAATGTTACTTAAATGTCTAGAGTTGACCATAAACCATGACACAAAAATACTCTCAAGCAGTGCTTCAGACATATTGGGAGGGCATATCCCAGCTTTCAATGCAACAGTCCATTTTTCTATTTATAAAAACAAACGACATTTATAAGACAACGACAGCTTTGCACTGAATCTGATGAACCCTCAATGGTGATTGTCATTACATGAGCAGTTTCTTAATTTTTTGTCTCTCCTTTATGATATCATGCCATAATCAGCCCTGCACTGGGTTCACAAAACTAGAAATAAAACAATCCCGGAAAACAGAAATAGAACAATCTCTGCTTTCTTGTTGTTGGATTTATTAATGATCTGATTGTTGGTTGTCACTTCTACATTGCCTAGGAAAATTTTTAACTCTGAAATGTGACTTCCACAAGGTGACCACAGCTTTAACAGGATTGTACCTGAATGAACATAATAAAATGCAACAATGTAAAATGGCTTTCTCTGCAATTCTTCAAACTTCTTGAATCAATAACAAAATTTTTTAAACTGTAACGTTTTCCCTAGGAGAATATCATCTGTTGTCACCCTGTATATAGTAGATAATACGATATTCGACTGCGGATCAATATGTAAGGGGTTCAAATCCTGGGCTCACTCGTCACTGACATTGCTTTTGAGTGAGGAAACTGACGTTAACATTAGCTTTTTAGCTGTCTACTTCATTATTCTACTTCTTTACTCTACTTCTTTATTTGTTTCTACTTCTTTATTCGTAAACATTTGACAAGAAGAAAAATAACTGAAAACAAAGCAAACCAAATCAAATTTATTAAATCTGTGCATGTGTTTACAGGTTGCTAACTATCACCCTGCCTCCACATATTTGACTGAGGGATGCCCCCACCCCCACCTCCCCCGGGGCCCCCGCCCCCTCCTGCGGGTGGGCCGCCCCCCCTGGGCAAGGCTCAGCAGCAGAACCGCTCTGCCCTGCTCACTGACATCACGAAGGGCACAAAGCTCAAGTCAGCCAAACATCTGTGTAACGACAGGAGCGGTCCCACTGTGGGCAACGAGGGTGAGAACTTATTATATAGCATATATACATTAGAGTATATACATTTCCCCATGTTGTGCTCGGGTGTGGTTGGACGACCGCAGAAATGTGCAACCACAAACAATCTGCTGCGTGTACGTAAGAGATGACTAGAGGCAGGAGCTGAGGATGACAAGAGGGGACCCACCTCACCAAGAAATATTTTCCCCCAGGATTAAATAGTAATTAATTCTTCAAACTGAGGAATGCAATGGGAAACCACCTCAGAAGCCATACTATTCCCCAGCTATAGGCTACAAAAGATATGGATAAGGCATAGGCTTTGTGAAGGGATTAACTTGTTGATCTAAGGAGCGAGAAAGCAGACTTTGAGTATGAATATGTACTTTGAACCTGCCACTTGGCAGTGCACTGAAGAGAGAGATATACATCTATAGTTTTCACATTGTATGGATGTGAAACATGGACCTTAAGGAAGGAAGATATTAGGAAACTGGAGGCATTGGGAATGTGGATTTGGAGAAGAATGGAGAGGATTAGCTGGACTCAAAAGGTTACAAATGAGGAAATTCTGGAGAGAGTTGGCACAATTAGACAGTTGATAAATGTATTAAGAAATAGGAAGAAGAGATGGATAGGGCACTTTCTAAGGGGGAAGGACTACTAAAAGAGGTCATAGAAGGTAGAATGGAAGGAAGAAAAGGCAGGGGCAGGCCGAGATTAGGTATGTTAGATGATTTAAAGACCCACTCGTATGTGGACATGAAGAGGAAAGTGGAAGACAGAAAGAGTGGAGGCGTTATATACCATGGACCTGCAGATAGGCAGTGCACTAAGAGAGAGAGAGATAATTATAGTATATGCTATATTATTTATACAGAATATATAGTATTCTGTACTAGTGTATTATAATACTATAATATACCATATAGCAATATGGTATATTATAGTATTCTCTCATAGTATGTACATTGTACATTATTGTTCATATAGTGCTTATATTTTTATCAATTTTCAGAGCGCTTATGCTGCCATTATGTGTAAGATTAGCTGTACAGTTCTTTATGCTTATATTTGTTCATTGCACTCGCTGTTGCGCACAGTGTTTGATTTTGTACTTCATACATTTATTACAGTTGCACTCTTATTTCATCTTGTACACTGTACTGTACAGTGTACTCTTTAAGTGTATTTGTAATTTATTACTAATATTGATGTAATTAATGCCTAGGCTGTTGTTGTTGCTGCTGATGGCTCACTGGTTTCTATGGACCCAGTGGGCCATGTTTAGCATTGTGTAGCACAGGCTTGAAATGCTCTGTGCATTTTACTATTGTCTACAAGTAGACGTCAGTATTCTTGTGTCTTTGTTTGCATTCTGATTAATTCACACATACAGCTCTCTCCCTCCCTCCCTCCTCCCTCCCTCCCTCCCTCCCCTCCCTCCCTCTATCTCTCTCTCTCTCTCTCTCTCTCTCTCTCTCTCTCTCTCTCCTTCTCTCTCATCGTTGCAGTGATCCAGTGCACTGCACTCCTATATGATTGTGAGATAACTTCCTCATTTAGTCTGGTTTATGCAAACACTCATTTCTATCTGAGAATTGTCTAGGAAGGGTACTTGTCGAGAGTTTGGTAGCATTCTGCTTTCTAGAAATGAGGTTAAGGATGTTCTTAATTAGTTTCTAACAAGATCTTCAGTATGCAAGGAGGCATATGTAGTACTGCGATATCCCTGACATCATCCTTGTATGAGGAAACAGACGTTAAACCTTTATTACTATTATAACTGCCAAGTGACTGACATATGCAGCCCGTGGCTCACTTATCTTTCATATTGTGTTAAGACAATTACTTCCTGAATAAAATTAAAAATCATCACTCTTTTATAATGTTTTGACAGAAATTTCATTGTTATGAGTTTTACCTGTGAATAAAATACCATCACTTTTTTCAAATTTTTCTAATGCTGTTCGTATTGTCAACATAACTGTGTAAACTTTTTGTTAGACCTCTTTACATATGTATTCTATGAGAGGTTTTTTATGATGGAAATGTGAAGAAACTAAAGTGAGTTTGAGCAACAGGCTTGGATGACAGTATCTGGTGTGGGTGGGTGTTTTATCTTTTATGCCACTTGGGCAACTGAAACAGATACAGAACAGAAGAATAGGCAAATGTGCAGCAAATAATGAAAATAAAATTCAACATATGCATTCACATGATGAGTTAGAAATGTGTATTATATAAATGATGTATCAGATGTCTTAGGTCTGTTCGTATTTCTCTAACATCGTTATAACGCGATGTGACAGCTACACTGAATAGCATCAGGCTGTGATGATGATGTTGAGAAGTGACTGCATTAGCTACAGAACAATACATCCTGTAACTCTGCAATACTATATGATCAGCTAATTGCTTACTCACTACCAGTGCCTAGCTGCCCGTTGTGTGGGTCTCTAATATAACGCAGTCTTCACTGTCCACCGGCCATCTATGAAGTCTCTTTAGAGTGATAAACTTTTATGTATTTAATATATAAGATCTGCATACGTTCTACTGCTCAGAAGTCTTGCTTCATCATCCATCATGTCTTAATCATCAGCCTATTAATGGTCGTCCTGTTTGGTTGTGGGTTACCAATAAGCCTTGTTAAAGTCTTCGGTCCTGGTCAAGGGCTGTTTTCTGCTGGCATCTACCTCTCTATTGTAAATAATCCTAGTGAAAAGTGGCGTAGCTGGGATTTAGTCTGGGAAGACACCATTCTTTAGGAAACGTTGCTGGCACTTTAAACAATTTGTACACTTAATGGTTTGGCTTAGTAAAATGTTTACATAACATTTGATGGGGGACACCTGACCTCCCCCCCCTTACTACAATACTGCAACTGGTTTGTGCTTTGCTGTTGTGGTAGGTGTTGTCATGGTTTGTGCTGAGGTTGTGCTGAGGTTGTGCTAGGTGTTGTCCTGGTTTGTGCTGAGGTTGTGCTAGGTTTTGTGCTAGGTGCTGTGCTAGGTATTGTATTGGATGTTGTGCTAGGTGTGGTGCTAGGTGTTGTCCTGGTTTGTGCTGAGGTTGTGCTAGGTTTTGTGCTAGTTGTTGTGCTAGGTGTGGTGCTAGGTGTTGTGCTAGGTGTGGTGCTAGGTGTTGTCGTGGTTTGTGCTGAGGTGGTGTAATCAATGTTGCTATATATATTTGTTACAGCTAAACCCAGTGGAGGCGGAGCTAACAGGTCAGGAAATGCTACTATTGGTCCAGCAGGTGGAGGAGGCGTGGCCTCGCGAGGCCCGCCCAATATGGCTGACCTGTTTGCTGGCGGTGTGCCAAGACTTAAATCTACAACAGGTGCTAATAGTGGTATGTACTATGTTTGCTGGCGGTGTGCCAAGACTTAAATCTACTACAGGTGCTAATAGTGGTATGTACTATGTTTGCTGGCGGTGTGCCAAGACTTAAATCTACTACAGGTGCTAATAGTGGTATGTACTATGTTTTCTGGCGGTGTGCCAAAACTTAAATCTACTACAGGTGCTAATAGTGGTATGTACTATGTTTGCTGGCGGTGTGCCAAAACTTAAATCTACTACAGGTGCTAATAGTGGTATGTAGTGTGATAACAGAATTAGATTTGTAATAATAATAATAATAATAATAATAATAATAATAAATAAAATATATAGATTTGTGATAGAATACATTGTGTTATGTTAAAATAGTGAATCACTTGTTTCGTGTAACTAATGTAAAGTGTGTTAAATGTCTTGTATTTGCTAGATTATATTTTGGAAAGTGCTTTAGATTCTCAGGTTAAAGTTCATAATATTTTGGATGATCTGCTGGTGGATGACTGGTTAAGGATAGTTATTATTTGGAGCAATGGTCGTCACTCTTTTTTGCTACAGCCATCTTTGTCTCACTTTTGGACAAATTGCCATTTTTGTCATCTTTCGGTGTAAATTAGCAGATAATTTGCGTATGATATGAAAAAGTTCACTCAATTTGCTTTTAAACCATAAGTAATGTAAAATTTCTAGCAAACATTCTTCTTTAAAACTTCGTCCAATATCGATAGCATCAGGAAATGCTGATGCTATTGTCTATTGATTGATTGTAGGCGGTACTATAGGATCCAGTGCTGTTACTATTGATTGATTGTAGGCGGTACTATAGGATCCAGTGCTGGTGCTAAGACAGTAAAGAAATGGGCTCCAGTGGGTGCAGACTCATCATCAGATTGCTCGAGGTCTCACACAGGCGCACCCCCACCCCCGCCCATGGGTGGGCGCACTTCTGAGCCCCCCCCTCCTCCCCCAGGCAGAGGCCCCTCTCAATCTGACGCTCCCCCGCCCCCGCCCCCTTCATCATCAAAACCAGCGCTAAATCGACAAACTACAGACTCAGGGGCTTCTAGAAGCAGCATGTCATTCCCCCCTCCCCCCCCTCCTGAGGCTCTGAGGGGGTCTGCTCCCAGGTTACCGGCTGCCCCCCCTGCCAACAGACCACCCCCTCCTTCAAGAGCAAGTAATGGGCCTGCACCCCCGCCCCCTCCCTCCAGGGGGCCTCCCCTACCCCCCAGCCCCAGTGGCGGGGGGGCAGTGAGGGCCCAGCCACCCCCACCTCCCCCTGCCCTAGTTAGACCTCCCCCGCCCCCCGTGGGTCGAAGCCCCACGCTGAACGGTTCTGCTCAATTCAACCCAGGGAGTGTTAAACCCGGGCCCCCCAACACACCGCTTCCCCCACCGCCTCCCACAAGAAATGGGGGGATGGCCCCGCCCCTCCCCCCCGCCCCTCCGAGCAGGGGCCCGCCTCCCCCTCCCACCAGGGCGGGGCCTAGCCCCACGATGCTGCAGAGAAATGGTAGCGTGGCGGGGGGCATGCCACCCCCTCCACCTCCCCCCTCCAGACCCCCCTCTACGTCTGTTGTTAACGGTGGCAACAGAGGCAGCGTCAGCGGTGGAAGCAATGCAGGTGAGTTCAACCAACGGCTAAACAACTATCTTATTGTTCATGATGATATCGGGCACTGCTGCTGAGACATATTGTCTAATGTAATGTGGCGAATAAACATTTCTATCTGTTTCTTTTATAAACATTTCCAATTTCTGTCAACACATTTTGTCTAATATAATTTGTCAAATAAACATTTCTATCTATTTCATTTTTAAACATTTCCAATTTCTATCAACACATTTTTTCTAATGTAATTTTGTTAAATAAACATTTGTAGTTTGTTTTGAAGCTGTGCTTGGTTTTGGTGCCTAGTTTCTCTGAGCTAGAGAGCTCACTAGTGACACTTTATTCTGATCTCTGATAGAATAGACCCAAGAAACTGTAAAACCAGTGAAAAGAAGCCTAAGATCTGTGAGGGATTGAATTGTTTCATTGAATTTCTGTGATTTATTAAATATAGAAAAAGTTTTAGATGCTGATCTAACGTCAGATCTTAGCGTAACTAGATGATCATAAGTCTGAATCGACCAGTCTACCGAGTCATCATCTTTCATCATCTTGTACCTGCATGTGTAGCCATGTTTGTTTATGTGTACTGGTCTATGGATTGTTTGCATGTGTGCATGTATGTGTATGTGTCTGTATATGTGCATATGTACATATATCTGTGTTTGTGTGTTTTTGTGAGACGTTTTGTGTATAAGCACATATATGCTTGCATTTGTCTGTATGTATACATGTGTGTTTGTGTACATAAGTGTACATATGTGTATGTGTACATCTGTGTTTGTGCATGCATATGTGTAGGTGTACATGTGTGTGTTTGTATGTGTGTGTGTACACATGTGTCTGTGTATGTGTACATATGTGTGTATGTGTGTGCTTATTTAGACTTTGAGAGTCAGTACAAGTTCCAGAAGGATCTGCCACCCGTACCTAGTTTTGTTAAATCCGCTAAAACTTACCCGAGCCAGTCAACAAGAAAGAAAGCTGAGGGTAGGTCTCTACAGATCTGTCTTCTCTAATCATTCTAGACAACTTTAACTTCACTTTAGCGCCCCTTTCCTCTTCTTGTCATGTCAGTGACAGGGCGTGTACTGGATTTGAACCCTGAACCTGCTGATAGGAATTGGACATCATACCAATAAGCTGCATAGCTCTGCACTGCCACTCTGTAGCGCTGACTGCTGTGTACATGTGCTACAACTAATGTACGAGTGATGGCGCCATTGGTACCACTCATAACATCACAGGCGCCATTGGTACCACTCATAACATCACAGGCGCCATTGGTACCACTCATAGCATCACAGGCGCCATTGGTACCACTCATAACATCACAGGCGCCATTGGTACCACTCATAGCATCACAGGCGCCATTGGTACCACTCATAACATCACAGGCGCCATTGGTACCACTCATAACATCACAGGCGCCATTGGTACCACTCATAGCATCACAGAAAATTTATCCGTGCTGTCAACAACTTGTCAATTTATTGTTGATCTAGTTGAAACATTTAACTTCAGCTGGAGTTTTTTTTTAATGTAGAATTTTATGAAGTAATCTGAAATAGGAGATTTGATATTTAGCATGTAGTATTTACCTGTATTAATTTATTGCGTGTAAACTTCGTTGTTAGTCTAACTATATGTTGTTGTTGTTTATCAGCAGCGAACAAGCAGAGATCACCACCTCCCCCACCACCCACAGTCTACTAGCCTTGCTCTCTATGCTCATCTGTGATTGGTTAATTCTCTCTGTATCTGTCTATGGGCTTAGAATTCTCCTCTGTGATTGGTCAGTCAGACAGAAGCAGCTCAGACTCTGAATGTGTCCTGCTTCGTGATTGGTCAGTCAGGCAGAAGCAACTCAGCCACTGAATGTTTCCTGCTCTGTGATTGGCTAGACTAACTATATCCATTTGTGGATGTGTCCCAGTGCTGAGGTTCATTTAGACGGGACCAGTTCTGCTAAACGTGTCAGCTGTCGGAGGAAGTTTCCTGGAAAGATAATCAAGAAGAATATATGATAGAACTTTGACACTGTGTGATTGATAAACCTAGGTGATACAAGGTTTTTTGTGATTGGTCAGAACAGATAGAATAAAGATGTGTAACACGACATGATTGGTCAAAACAGATATAATAAAGATGTGTAACACGACATGATTGGTCAAAATAGATAGAACAAAGATGTGTAACACGACATGATTGGTCAGAACAGATAGAATAAAGATGTGTAACACGACATGATTGGTCAGAACAGATATAATAAAGATGTGTAACACGACATGATTGGTCCGAACAGATAGAATAAATACGTGTAACACGACATGATTGGTCAAAATAGATAGAACAAAGATGTGTAACACGACATGATTGGTCAGAACAGATAGAATAAAGATGTGTAACACGACATGATTGGTCAGAACAGATATAATAAAGATGTGTAACACGACATGATTGGTCAGAACAGATAGAATAAATACGTGTAACACGACTTGATTGGTCGACAGTGATCAGCTTCTAGTGAGTTCTCTGCTGTATTCCACAACCTGACAGGATATTAAGTGATAGAATTATGTTATTGATTGATTTCCTTTGATGTTTTATGATCAATGCTAAACCTGTGTACTGAAGGCTACAGAACTTCAGTAATTGTCACTTAACTAGACATCATTTCTGCTGCTGTATTCAATTCCTAACATTGATTTCATGAGATAAAAGTGACAGCAGTACTGGTTGAGGTAGTGTAGGTTGTATATAGGTGAATGATTTCACGAGTGCACGTAATACTATGTATTGCTGTGGAATTGAGACATCACTGATTTCACGAGTGCAGGTAATACTACGTATTGCTGTGGAATTGAGACATCAATGATTTCACGAGTGCGCGTAATACTATGTATTGCTGTGGAATTGAGACATCAATGATTTCACGAGTGCACGTAATACTACGTATTGCTATGGAATTGAGACATCAATGATTTCACGAGTGCACGTAATACTATGTATTGCTGTGGAATTGAGACATCAATGATTTCACGAGTGCACGTAATACTATGCATTACTGTGAAATGGAGACGAGAATTGTCAACGTCTAAGCTTCTTTTCAGCTTATTGGAATTAAAGTTCGTTTTATTTTGATGAAAAATGGACAATGAGAAGTTCGTTGTGCTGTAGCTGAGCCAGATGGGGGAAGGGGAGGGGGGGCTGTTCATGGTTTGATTTACATTAGTGCGTAACAGCATGGAGCAGATCTCAAGAGAGTTCATGTTGAAATCAAAGCCTCTCATCCCACCTCGCTTGTGTGACTCGTGTTACGACCTCTCGCGGGCACTCTGCACTGCTCTTAATTGATCAGTTCCTATTGCTCAAAATATTAAAAAACAAACAAATTTTCCATATTAATATGACGTCAAAAACTGGTAATTTAGACTGAGAATTTGTTAACCTGAGGAATGTGAATTGCGTGTACCATCATATATTCTGATGCACGTTAAAGCCAGGCATGTACCTGTTGAGTGCTCTCTGTAGTTATTACTGCAAATATTGATTAGTTCATATACACATCAGTTACTTTTGTCTTAATTTAATCCATGTTTTAAGCATTTTGTTTGGTTTTTTGCTTACTTATAACAACATTTAATATAATGATAGATGGCAGATTCATTGAATCTAATTTTCTCGAGGTTTTATCCTCATCGTTAATAGACTTTAAATTCTGATAATATTTTATTGCAACATTGTTATGCAAAATTGTTATTTAAATTATTTAGACGTTGCTGTTGGTTTTCTATATTCTAGCTTCAGACGTTTTCGCACGTATTCTGTTTTATAAAGCTGTGTTTGTGTAATCTAACGAGAAAGCATGTGATTGTCTCCACTTCTGCACTTTTTTATATTTATGTTAATCGTGTGACGATGAAGATATTGAATTTGTAGACATTTCTGCACATGTTTGCGTATTAACGGTATTTGCTATATCTGTGCGCGACGTCAATTGATTGATTGAGAAGATTAGCTAACTGTTTCGCTCATGCAGTGATGATGATGATGATGATGATGAGCGACATTGGGTCCAGGCTTTGTTGTGTTTGCTTAGCTTATAGACTGCATAGTAACGTGTCCAGTACTGGAGAACTCTAACCTGTATTAATCTGACACTACAGTATACTTGTCTCTCTGAAACTGTTTATATATTGAGCAATGTAAAATATTTTATGATTGATTGGTTTAAATTGTTGAATGATGGAATGATGGAGTAATTGATTGATTTCAGAAGTAGAGTACTGTGTACTTGATCATTGCTCTTACATTTTTTAGTTTATACGAGTTTGTCTCGTGAGATACAGTTGATACTCTAGTGTGCAAAAGAACGTTTAATTCAGAATTAATTAGATGAGAATCGTCACGTAGTTATTGAGCTGATGACGTGGCGCTGTCATCTAACAAGGCACTTCCACATGTTATGTATAGATATACATATATCTATGCATAGGACACAAAGCACTTACACGTGTCCTATGTGGCAGATGTGTCATCTAGCAAAGCACTTACACGTGTTATGAGTAGCAGATGTATGTGCACCTGTGTGTATGTGCTTTCTGTGTGGTTATTATATGTGTTCTTGATTTGTCTAACATATGAACCAATCCTACATTGTTTGGTAAAAAGGTATATTTATGTGTGTGTGCATGCACACGTTGAACTCTCGAACTCTTTTTGAATTTAACTCTTTTTAATTGAACTCTCATCGATTCGAATCGCAGCCGCGCTGATCGGAAAGTAAAATCTCGGACATTCACTGGACTGGTTACACGGAAAATGGTCTGAATTGCCTAACGGTTTAAATATGTGATATTGAAAGTGATAGATATCAACATAGTTGATCATTTCACTATAATGCATGTTTTTCACGTGTGCGTTTGATAAATATTTAACTTGACTCGAGGGCTTCTCTTATGTTTTTTAACTTACGTGTGCTTGCTGATCACTTGAAGGAAGCCCGTGTAATCTTGTAGTGATTTAGTATTGTAGCATAAGGCTTGACTGATACCAGTGCTTATGTTTCTACTCTCATTAGGATCATGTCTAGTGTAATCATGTTGTATAGATGGAATCATGTCTACACTGTGTTTTCTATAAGTGATACCCCATAATATTTCTACAATGAAGTCGCGAGGAGTTGACCGATGTTCTTGAAATTTACAGAACTTGACCAGCAGTCAATTCTACCAAACGTTGAGAAATTTCGTTTGAACATGTTAAATAACGTGAAAGTTATAAGTTTGCGAATAGAAGTGGGGTCAGATAAAAAATTTCCAGTACAGGATTACGGGCGCGTTACATGCAGCGTAAAATTATCTTTATAAAAATAATAGTGAACACGTCACATAAAATTTGTGATAAAGATGTTCAAATTCAAAAAGATTTTCAAACGAAATTTCTATAGACTGACTATGTGTGGTAGAATTGCCTGCTGGTCAAGAACTGTAAATTTTAAGAACATCGATCTATTCCTTACTACTTTATTGTAAAAATAATTTAAGGTGTCATTTATAAGAAACACAGTGTAGTGTAATCTTGCTGTATACATTGCCTCGTGTACAGGTTTGTTTGAACTTTTGCTTCTTTTGCAGTCTCTAAACTGCAGTATTAGTACGACGCGTATGTGTGTGTGTATGTACATATACATATATATATATATATATATATATATATATATATATATATATATATATATATATATATATATACATACACACATACATGTATGTATATATATATATTATATACATGTATATATATATATATATATATATACATGTATGTATATATATTATATATATGTGTGTGTGTATATATATATATATATATATATATGTATGTGTGTGTGTATTATACATGTATAGTGAAGATTTAACGTCCGTTTCCTCATATTAGTACGACGTGTGTCTCTGTATGTATATATATATATATATATATATATATATACAGAGACACAGATATATATATACATACATGTATATATATATATATATATATATATATACATACAGAGACACACGTCGTACTAATATGAGGAAACGGACGTTAAATCTATATATATATATATATATATATATATATATATATAAATCTATATTAAATCTTTATATATATATATATATATATATATATATATATATATATATTTACGACGTGTTTCTCTTTATATATATATATATATATATATATGCAAGTAATAAGCTTGTCTCCGGTACTGACCTCTGACGGATAGAGATATAAAC
The DNA here is from genome assembly GCA_905160935.1 of Enchytraeus crypticus. NCBI lineage: Eukaryota > Metazoa > Annelida > Clitellata > Enchytraeida > Enchytraeidae > Enchytraeus > Enchytraeus crypticus. The sequence continues at coordinate 54,891 of CAJHZI010000334.1, forward strand.
GGTGGAGGCAGATTTTCAGTGTTGTTGTATCGTGCCTTATGTATGGTGATGATGATATTTTGATTTATTTTATGTATATATTTAAAAAATATATATGCATATATATATATAGTATATATATTATATATATAGATAGTAGATATATAATATATATATATATATATATTATATATATATATATATATATATATATAGATATATATGTACTATAAGTTAGGAATTGAGAAGACAACATTATGCAGAAATTAAGTTTACTTTAGAACTCTTTTAATGGTAGCTTAAATGAATTAATTTACTCTTTGTACAATGTATTGTTTTTAACTATTGTCTGTAATTATATTATAATTATACTCTAGTGGGCCTGTAGGAAGGGTTGTGATTCTGGGTATAGAGAATTAAGATGATAAACCTGTAAAGCATAGCTACCGACCAGCAGAAAACAGCTGCGTTTAGTGATAACATTTACTGACAGTTCAATGACGAATATTTCTGAAGCTGTGCAGGTCTACCCGTCGTTAATTGACCAATCACGACGCAGTGTGACTTTTGTTAACTGTCCGTAATGATTCTATCTAACATATTTGACCAATCACGACGCTGAGTGACTCCCATTAACAATCTGTAATGATTTTATCTCACGTAATTGACCAATCACGAAGCAGTGTGACTTTTGTTAACAGTCTGGAACGAATCTATCTCACTACTGACCTGATTTCTATTCTACTTGCCTAGCCTTGAGGCAGTCACTGGTCTCGAACCTGTGGCGTCTTGCTATCAAGCAAGCGTGCTGCTCAATCGACTATTCTACCAATACCCGCTGTGTGAACAGCCATCATCAAGTACATGCTGATAGTAGACTACATATGTGATAGGTCAAGTACAGGCTGATAGGTCAGTGTTGATACACTTGTGTCTAGGTGTGTGTACCTGCTTGTGTGTCTGTATGTCTGTCTGTGTGTGTGTGTGTAAGAGCTTACATCATACTACATTACTCATAGACTTACATTTACTTCTATTACTAATTGCTATTACGTGTAATCAACGCATTGTCGTTGAACGCTTCACAGTGCTTACTGTTGTCAAGGACGATGCATGCACTTCTGTGTGGAGTGTCAGAGCTTTATTCTAGTTGATGTTTATGCCAGTATAGAATATTCATGTTCTGTGACAACGCTTGGTCGTTTATATATAATCTAACATCAGTGGTATCGACCTCTAGGCTATGAGATGATTCAGGATGACATAGCGCACGTTGGACGGAGGTTTATAATGTATTATTATAAACACTGGCTGGAGCCAGTGGCTATGTCGGTAAGTTATTCTACCCCGGATCAGTATGTGCGGGTTCAAATCCTGGGCTCACCCGTCACTGACATCGCTTTCGAGTGAGGAAAATGACGTTAACATTAGCTTTTTTATTAATCATAAACAGTATATACTATATCGTTATGGAACGTTATGCTTTACACTAAACGACAGAAATGGTATATATGACAGACATGAGATGGTCGAGTTGTTTACAGTAACAGATCTCTATCGCTTAGCTGTTAACGGTCGTCAGTCACGGTACACTAGTCTCCACGTTAGTGACGTTACTGCCATTAGCTCAGTATACGAGTAGCGTGGCCGAATGGTTAGCACACTGGCTTGTTAAACAAGAGACAATCAGTTCAAATCCCAGCCGGACCGCCTATAACAGTATTCCAATGCTGTATAGACGGCATTAGAATACATTATATTAGATGGCATTCTTTGTTATAGATTATACTTAATTCTTAACCTAGTGTCTCCGACAGCTTCCTCTTGTAGACAACGACGTTAAACAGCGATTACTGTTAGCATTAGATCTATTACACAAGTCACGCCTCGCACACGATTCACATAGATGATTGCCAATCAATATAAATATTAATTAAAGGTCTGTCCATATACTTAATGAACGAGTCAGATAACGTTAATCGTAGATAACATATCGTCCAAGAGCCCAATAAAAGAGATATAGCACAGTGCCTGTGCGTGAACATGATTAAATCAACAAATAGTTAACAGCATGCATTACACAATGACACCTAGCGCCACTAATGTACAACAAAAAATTAGCTGCCTACATCACGACACGTTCTATACAGCTCAGGTTCTATACTGGTTACAGTAACAGCCTAGAGCATGTACACTACAAACAGCATTTAAAGTCCTTTTCTAATTCAAAGGGATTGTCAGTGAGGTGGATATAATGATATAACTTAAGTGAGTTAAATCAGTTCTATTGTTGATAACAGTTATCAACAGCATGATTTAATTACCATGACTACCGAGACGCCAATGGAAAACTATCTCGAGTCGTTATTACTCGCGAGGTTGACCAGCAGAAGATAATTTAATTCATTACTGTTCTCCGCTCCTTGAAGGGCGATAAGTGTTACAGCTGATTGGAATTTATATCTCGGGCTTGACATGGACTCAACAGGGAATTATACATACCCCTGCGAGAGTGCTAACTGTACGTAAAGTATATAATGCAATAAATTAATAAAATTATAGTTTAGAATAAAACCGTACACAACAAACAGCTGCCGAATAATACATGACGCAGTCTCTAACACTTATATAATTACCACCTCTCTCTCTCTCTCTCTCTCTCTCTCTCTCTCTCTCTAATGCCTAATTATTTGATTCTCTCTCTGCAAGTATACTGTTTAGCTGATTGAGTCAATCAGATACGCTATCGCATAGAAAATTACAAACACAGAAAACTACAAACCAAACAGCAACCAACAATACAAGCACGAAGAGATACGCACACATACACACAAATAAGCACGCATACGTAAGTACACTAACAATATTGACCTCAGTACCTGTTACTACAGGTTAAACACAGCACACACCAGTAGAACATCGTGATCAGGTCATGGTAACCACGGTAACAGAAGCATGGTAACCACGGTAACCAAGTCATGGTAACCACGGTAACCAAGGCATATTAACCACGGTAACCAGAGAATGACTCTCAGGATCCGTACTAGCAACACGTTAATTAAGTCTATCGCGTAATAACGCATGTCCACAGTCAGTTATAAACATTACAGCTGCACACATACACAAACCAGCACACAGCTTACCAATGATGACCAGTCTACTGCAGATAAATTCACTGACACTCAATTCTCTCTCTCTCTCTCTCTCTATTTATCTCTTTATCTCTCTGTATCTCTTTCTCTTTATCTCACTCTTCTTCCCCCCCCCCTCTCTCTCTCTCTCTTTCGTACATATATATATATATATATATATATATATATATATATATATATATATATATATATATATATATATACTATATATATATATACTGTAGCGACCTTTGGTAGTAGAAAAGAACTATTAACAAAAAGTCTAAAGAAAGACACAAAGATAAGGATAGTGAAAACTTTGGTTTGGACCACGCTATTATATGGATGTGAAACATGGACCTTAAGGAAGGAAGATATTAGAAAACTGGAGGCATAGGAGAGGGTTAGCTGGACTCAAAAGGTTAAAATGAGGAAGTCCTGGAGAGAGTTGGCACAAGTAGGCAGTTGATAAATGTTTAAGAAATAGGAAGAAGAGATGGATAGGACACATTCTAAGGGGGGAAGGTCTATTAAGAGAGGTCATGGAAGGTAGAATGGAAGGTAAAAGAGGCAGGGGCAGGCCGAGATTAGGTATGTTAGATGATTTAAAGACCCAAGCATATGTGGAAATGAAGAGGAAGGCGGAAGACAGAGAAGAGTGGAGGCGTTATGTACCATGGACCTGCCAATAGGCATTGCACTAAGAGAGATATATATATATATATAGACCTATATAACATAACGGCACACTGGGTCAGGAAGCACAGATGCTTGTTCAAGACCCATTTCCTCCTTTCTCTCCATGGTTATTAGTAATCGTTGCCTTTTGTTGGCGCATCAATTGCAGCCGGCGCGGATTCAATAATAACCTTCCATCACCCTCGGATTTTTTCCTTCCTAAGCTTTTACCAACACTCGGTCTTCCAAGGTGGTCACAAACAAAGTACTAACCGAGGTCGATGCAGCTTAACTTCGATAATTGACGCGCGACTAAACTAAGTGCGCTAATCCCGCCGTTTATATATATATATATAT